>BQNB010113492.1:0-21928 GCA_026074375.1 Tanacetum coccineum
TTTTGGACGAAATATTTAAGTTGTCAAACCTAGTTGGAGGAGTGTTATAAATTTTCTTTGACAAAAGAGTGAATTATTTGGAAGAATGCGAGATAATGATTAAGGGAATGTGTGGGTGAAGACTCTAGGAGATATAAGACCATTTTATGACTCTTTTGATTTTTTAGATTTGTGACACGGACACGAAGAAAAATATTCTAGTGTGAGAAAATATATACCTAGATGAATAAGACATACATATATAGGCATATAGGTTTATCTAAGCATGCATCGACACAATAATCAACGAGATTAATGTGTAAGACTCTATGGCATTTAAACGTTAATTGTCATATATTAAGCTAATATAGTGTAGGTGTACAATTAACACGTAAGTCATGTAAAATGACGCATACAAATCATGATAATTTTAAATGTAATCGTCATGTAAAATATGTTAAAATTTAGCATTTAGGAGCATATGTCATTTAGATAAACTAAGAAATATTTTATCTAAATAGCTAGAAAAATACCAATGCCTTTATAGTAGACATGCATTTAATATCTAAGCAATTAAACGTTGAGCATCAAGATCATGAATACATATAATTGCATTACATGGGAACAAGTAATCATCTTGAAACATTAAAGCACATATGTGAGGTGCGTTGTGTCTAGATTGACTAAGAAGAGGCATAATTTCTACGTGCTTAGTTTGTACTCCTAATGAGATACAAAGTCTATCGATGTAGACTATCATTAGGCATATTTAGGAAGAGCCATTTAATCAAATTAGAGAATAAATATGAGACTATCACTAGTGGTGCTCAATTCAGGCTAAACACGACCATTTTTATAGGTTATACACCGAACCCAACTTCACTCCTGGAAGCAATTTAACCGTTAGGTCAAATTGAATTTCTAGTGCAATAGATTCTCTAGTAGTCATTCTCATGTTAGTCAAAATAGAATTCTTATATTTGCCTAATGAAGTGTAGCAAAGATAAAATTTGTATTATCTTTTCATAGAGGACCTAACATGACTCAACTAACATGCTTTAATCCTAGTTCACATAATCTTAATCAAGATGAGTGGAATTCTTAGATAAGTGTAAGTAAGATGTTTTAAGGATGCTCCATTGCATGTCTTGAGAAATGAATCTCATCAATATTATTTATCTTAATTGAGTTTGTGATTCTTTAATGATAAATGATTTGAAAAAGGAACATACTTTATTCTTAAGCAAATATGATTTTCTAAGATTATTATTTTTATCATAGTTGTATACCATAATTAAATAGGTATTTAAATAAATGTATTTTTACTTGTTTATGCATTGACATATATTGTCATAAGTTATTTTTCAATTCTAATAACTTATATTTTTCGAATTATATGTAATGTATTTTCTTATAACACAACCATTTATGCTACGAAGAAAATAAAATGCATAGGATATATATTATCCTTTATAAATCATTTAATATGATAAGTTCATAAATTCCTTAAACATAATGTTTTCCAAGCATCATGTTATCCTAGGTGAATAAATAAGAATAACATTCTTATTTAAGAATTTAGTCAAATATGAATATGAGTTTTAAGTTGTATGAGCAAAGATTACATATGTTGTAAATTGGCTCGTGTTTGGTTTTTCGGAAATGACACATTTAGCAATTGCATTGCAATGTAAATTTCTTGAATATTTCGGACGAAATATTTAATTTGTCAATCCTACTTCATTATGTATTTCATGCATGTATTAAACATATTAGACTAAACAATCATTGGACAAGTAGACTCAATATGGCATTATCAACAAAAGTGTGATTTATGATCCGATGCATATTCTTTTCATCTAGAAAAGGATGTAATTATTTTCATATCAATCTAGTGTGATCGAGGTATGAAGAATCCAAGAAATATCTCTATATTGATATAGTCTTGGAGCTAAACAAATAAGAATCCAATTTCATGTCCATACACAAAAACTTGTCAATTAGATTCAATAGAGATATCAATCATAATTTGAATAATGAATTAATATATTCTCGAAATCTTTCTTGACCCCCACGAACACTCATTTAAAAGAAAATAAATAAACATTTAAATAGTGTGTTCCCATTAATCGTCAAAGAATTAGTTTTGTAAGGTAAGGTTGATGAATATTGATAAGTTAATTTTCTTATTCCAAGATTGTCCGAAAATTTTACTTGTTGGCAAAAAACTATTTGTTGTTATATATAATATACTTAGTTTTTGACATTTTATGAGTATATAAATGAGTTTTCTAACAATTTTTATATAACACGCATCTTTTGTAAAATACTATATGTTTTTAGAAAAATATAATTATGTGTGTATGTTAGAACCATGCAAGAACAAGCATTTTCTTTTTCTTAGTTACTAATGTATTAATACAATCTTTTCTTTTGTTTAACCAACCCAAGGTCAAACAAAGCAAGTTGTTAAAAATATTTAAACGTGTTGTTGAAAATAGATTAAATCGTTGGAAATATTTAGGTGACTAGTTTTAACACATTTAATAATATGCTCGATAAGTAATGAACATTAATTCTAAGTATATCCCATACTTAAAAGATTATACCAAGATGTTTATGTGACATTTGTAAATTAAGTGATCTATGCCTATATGCAATGCAAGAGTAATTTCTTAATCTTAATGCAAGAAATCTAGCATAAGTTCTAGTTAGGCATAATTAAAAAAACTAGCTACAAATGAATAGTGTACATGGCACATATGCTTAGATATTCAATTAGCTCAATTAAAAATAGCAACACTCGTTTAATAATTTTCCTATTAACAAACTTAAGACACAAAGAAGTGCATATAATCACATAGCATAACACATAAAAGTACTTGTCGTCGTTTTGTGTATTAGATACAACAACGTATACATAGCTCGGTTTTATTTGAAAATAAAATATTTTCCTCCCCATTTCAAAAATCAAGTTTAATATTTTTTTTTTTTTTTGAAAAGTTAATTTCATTCACCATTTTTCAAAGATATATTCGATCTAAAAAATGCCCTGACTCGAAAGGAAAAGGTAAAATACAAGTTTTACGTTAAAATGAGACTTAAAAGCTTTTGGGGACATATAATAGTATTTTGCCTTTATGCTAGATTAAGTTTGAAATAAATACTTGGAAGTATTTTTATATGAAAGTAGACTCAATTCTTTTCGAAACGGTTTTTAAAGTTTTTATATGATTTTTTAAAGTTTTTGAAAAACTGCCGAAATGGTGGCACGACTTCTACGGACTTACGGTTGATTTTATATGATTTTTTAAAGTTTTTGAAAAACTGCCGAATCAACAGTGGATCCCATTTAAAATAAGGAGGGCCCGCTCATAGTTAAAGGGGCCGCCCACCTGATACTCAAAATTATGATTTTTGTAAAAAATTGTTTTATGACTTTACGGAAAGGTGTACAACTTTTTGAATTTGATATCAAACATATAACACTTATTTTAAGCATCATTTTTATCTCGAGCTAGTATAATTAGTGTATATAACATCAAAACTAATACAAGTTAATCAACAAAACACTTTTCATATTTAATCCCCCTTAATGGGTAATTTGATACATGGATCGTACTCAATTTTTAAAACCATTTGTTTTGAAAATTAGAGCGACGTGGCTCTGATACCAATTGTGGAAATCGTAGAGGGGGTGAATACGTTTCCATTAAAAATCTTAAAATGTTTCGTATCAAATTACCGATCAAGCGTGATACAATATGATGAGTGTTCATACGAGTTATATACACATATTAATACATCGATTTACAACAATACAAACCAACACACAATATTCACATTTATTCAAGACATAATTAAAACTATATAATCAACACATCACACAATTGCAAGTATAAATATAAAGCGATAGATGCGAGTATAAATGTAAAGAGATAAGTGAAAGGAAATGCAAACCGGACACGATGATTTATAGTGGTTCGGTCACTGAGCACCTCTCGCCCCTACTCCCACTCCCCGAGAACCCAAACTCGAGAGATTATTTCCCTAGTCAACAAGCTCTCCCTAAAGGCATAGAAACCGTAACACAACGTTGCTTACACCCGATTTCGAACACAAAGCTAAATTTCGAGTTTCTAATTCTAGCTGAAACAATCTATCACAACACGACTTCACTACTTGATCCACAGACTTCACAACTTCACGACTTATTCACAACATCAACAACTTCTTCGACGAACTTCACAACTCACTCACCACACACTTTATCACAACTATTCCTAACACCACTGTGAAAGATCTCTACGATCTAACTACAATACACACCATGATCACCATGATCAAGCAATTACACAAGTTTTGGAATACTGACTCGATCTATACATTGTGAATGTAAGACATGTCATGAATGCCATAACTAGCCTACATAACTTCGTTCTTCTCTTGCACTTCAATGGATGGATGATTGGATCACATTTTAAACAAACTTATAATAAAGATAAGTGAACGAATATAGAGAAGGGTTTGAAAGGAGGTTTTAGATCTGAGAAAACTTTGTGCAAAGAGGTGAAAAAAATCTGTGGAAACAGTCCACTATTTATAGGCAAAAATATTGATTTTTTATTTAGCCGGCCCCCTTAATTATATATGGCCGGTCCCCTTAATTATGGCCGGTCCCCTGAATTAATTAAGGGGGCCGCCCATTTTTCCGACGCTCCATTTTTTGTCCTTTTGCGAGGAAGGTTTTTCTGGAACTTTCTAAGCCGATTCTCTATCTAGGTGGAAAATTTAAAATTCAAAATATTTATTTTTGAATAAAACATTTCTTATAAATACATAAAAATGTTTTGTAATATATTTTAAAAATTTTGTCCCGCATATATATAAATAGTAAGGTTTTCTAAAGTAAAAAAAAATTCTTTGATCATTCAAACAAAATTAGGTTTTGGTTTGTTCATAAACCTATAGTGATTTACTTCGTGCGAACTTAAATTAATTGTTGAAGAAAACTTGAGACGTCGAAAGATGTTGACGAATTGATGATTAGTGATTACGAGTAACTTAATCACTTTACGTTATGTGTTATAAGTTACATGTTTGTCATCACCAAAACATAAAGAGAATGCATAGATTAAATATCGCAATATTTCTACCAACAGAAATGTAAGGATAAAGGGTCTAAAGAAAGAAGCCCTCCCTACACCTTAGGCAGAAACCGGGTGAATACATAATCTATCGGTTTTCACAAAGATAAATTCTGATATTAAAGAATGACATCATGGACCCAGTGATGCAATGCACAACCCTCCTCAACCATTTGAGTTTCTCTCAACAGAAACTTGTCTCATTTGTCAAGGAGATACACACGACTTTTATTGACTTTCCCACTCTGAGTTAGTTAATATTAAATAGGTGGCAGTCTGCTCCAGCCTCCGAGTACTAAAACCAAAATGCACTAATCGAGTCTAGAGCCAAGAGATCAATACTATAATATCAATAGACACATCCTTTACAAACACCTTGTTAACAGCATCAAGTTCACATCTTTAACCTAATAGTCCTACCAGTAATCCTTATGAGATAAGCCAGAACATCCGAGTGATACTTAATAATCACAGTGCTAGATGGAAATCAAGCTTGAGCCAACAACAAACAATCTCTTAGTCACTGTGACTTGCGAGATTCTATATGAAATCAAACTTGTGTCAACTGGATATCGATTTGGTCCAGTAAATGAATCGATGACTTAATCAGAAAGATAGTAACTATCTGATTCACTCTTACTGTGTTGTCTGCTTTATAAGAGCTCCGTAATGATAACGACTAAGTAGGTTGCTAAATCCCTTTCAAGAAGATTCATTTGAATTATATCTGATCACAGACAGTATTTATACTGATTAACGGGAAACCATGGTTATTTCAACCTTATTCGACGAAGTGACAATGACACTCTCGTCCATATCTGTTGATTATCACTAACGTAAACTTGTAGGTTATACGGTGGTGGCGGTATCCCATTCCAACTGAAGTCGAATTCTTTACCACATGCTCATGCTCAAACTATAAAGACATACTATAAGCATCAAGATTCAAGAATCAAGAAAGCTCAAGAATTAAAGACAAAGACTTTCACAAACTTTGATATTAAAGATAACTCCTTAGAAACCAAGCTTCAGGGGAGTTTATTAGAGAGCTTTCAAGAAGATGCAAAGTATGAGCTTGTTGGTCAAGACACAAGACCGCAAGGTGGCAAAGACGATCAAGACAAACAAGGAAAAGATTTAGAGATATCGGAACAAAAGACAAAGTCGAAAGACAATGACAAAGGCTTAAGATCAAAGATCACACAGCATGAAGGAACAAGCCTACAACATAATAAAGACCAAAGATTCAAGAACTCAACGACAAAGAAATCTCAAGAAGTTCAATGAAGCAAGATTTAAGATCTCACTTCAGGAATTCGAAGACCACACTTTAGGGGAGATTGTTAGCCTCAAATATGTCTATGAACATAGAAGCTCAAAATCTGCAGGATACCTCCTTAAGGAAACCTCGCTTCAGGGAAGATTGTTAGCCTTAAGATAATGAGTCTAACACGAAAGCTTGGAATCTCTAAAAATCCAAGCTTAGGGGGAGATTGCTAGCCTCAGTTATATTATCAATCTCAGTCTTTATCTCATGTATGTTGTAATAGGCTAGAAGGGTAAACGGGCTCGTGAATATAATCTAATCTTGTACTAGTTCCGGATGAAGGTCCATTGTAATCTAGGGCATGACACAATACATTAAACCACGTGGCCCAACAAGCCTCTCTATGGCTGGCCCATGTGGTGTAAGTATAAATACCCCTCTGTTGGTTCTCATTTCTAACACACACACTTTTGTAAAATCAACAATTCTCTTTTCCTTTCTTACTTTCTCTCTCTAACTTCTTCCTACTTTTCTTCCTTTTCTCTTATCCTATTTTTCTTGGTTACCATGGTGAAGTGAAGGTGATTCTGGGTTCTGACAAATGGTATTACAACATATATTAAATAAAGACCGAAGCTTCCTCGTTGAGTAACCGAGCTTCCTTGTTCGACTCAATATTTTGAGGCAAACAAATTCCTATTTATATATGATGACATCAAATAACGTTACATTTATGCCATCATTTATCCCGAATAAATTATCCACTTTTATATAATTATTGCAAGAATCGTTACTTAATTGCTTAAAGTTGTAAATTGAAGTAATTACAGAGTGATTTGTAAAGACATGCTAAAAGGCGTACTTTTTGGAGCTTAAACAATGATATTTGAAGATTGCTTATTTTTGCTCAATACGCCGTATCCAAAAAAGAAGAAACGACATAACACGCCTGACTACACCAGACAAACAACGTTTTGTTTCAATTCCTTATACGCGTATCCAGGGCCATATCTACAACCCGAAATCCAGCTGGATAAACATTCAGAGATCCAGTAATAAATATAAATTCGGAAAGATATATTTGATTGATTATGAATGTAGCACACACTCCAAGGAAATTACCCCTATACGCCGTATTGACTCATTTGATACGACTTATCCATCAATTTTCAAAATGCAAAAAAAAATGACTAAAAAAAGGATTTTCCCAGAGGTGCAAAATCATATCTCTATACCATGACACATAAAAGTTGATTTTTTTAAGAGAAGAAGACAGCCAAAGGTTTAAGCAATCAATCACGATTCCATAAAACACGTGTAAATCCAATAATCTGTAATTAATTTAATTTTGGAATCCTTCGGTAAAACGTTTAGGTTTAACCTTGGTTATTTGAACACGCTTGTAATAAATAACAATGGTTTTTTAAAGGCTAATCCACTCGGGGTATTAGCCAACTTAATGAAGATCTAATGTTTTTTGGGTTTTTTTTATAATCCCATTACTTAATTTATCGTTGATTGTTTAATATGGTTTATACACCTAATACATTGTCTACTATTTAATTTTGCGACCCTATCATTCAACTGTAAGTCTAGTGATACCTAAACAAGTAATCTAGATACTGGGAATATCTCTCCAATCGTGATTTAAAATACAGACCAATAGATTATGAATAATGTACTACTTTGCTTTTAAATATATTAGCTTAGTTGGAACCGTAGGTGACCCGTATGTTTTTCAATAAGTATGTTCTTAATTAAATGTAAGGACTTGAACAGTGAACTTACCAGTATAATAAAAAACCGACAAACAGTAAGTGGTTAAAGTCTCGATGGGCTAGTGTTAACAAGATCACCATTGCTTTTAATCCCCTGTATAGAATATAATAAACTAAAAGGATGCTTTATGCGATACGATAATTGTGCATAAGGATTCAATACGAGTCTAGATTTTAAGATATGTCCCCGCCTAATCTTAAGAATGAAAATGCCGATTGAGATAATAATCATTGCACTCAACAAACAAACCCAACATTTAATTTCGAATTTAATAGGCACATACAGTTTTTCATCATTGGCTTGTACCCCGCCTTTATCTTTGATTGTCTTCTTGCATTTTATTGTGTTATGAAATTGATTTATTGTTAATAAAACACCTATGCTAGTCTCTCAGGCTGAAAACCACCATATCTTAGAAAATAGGTTTAGCATAGGTTTAACAAGTAATTAGAATTAACTAGATTAATTAACTAATGCTGATAAGAATATAAGGTTAACGACCTCGCTCTTAGTGTTTGACACCCTACTTACCATGAAACTCTACCCGATCGGGTACGCTGCCCGTTAAAGTGTTGTTTTAGGATAAGTCGGCTAAATATAAATTTAAAACTTGGTAATCAATAATTTGACCCTACACGACAACACATCAATATACCTACGTTTTTAGGGTTTTAGTGTGCAACTTTTAGGAGACGAACCCTAAACATTATAGTTCGAGTGTAGCAGCTTTTAGGCCATTCTTAGGGCTTAAAAGCCCTCTTGTATCAGCCTTGAACACATGTTTTAATCAAGTGAAGTCATTTATCCTTTAAATTATTAATATGTCTATGTGTTGTTTAATTGATTCTTGTTCTTCGCTTCTGTTAGGCTAGATCCATTAGTATTTACTTATGATTGCATGAAACGTAGTTTGTAGATCCTTTAATAAAGCTTCTGTGATGATGTGCGGACGTTTAGGCTCAAGAAAACTAGCTAAAAAAAATTACATTAAGGTCATAGACGAATAGGGAAATGCAGAGGTGTAAAAAAGGATACCATCAGTTAACAGACTTCATACTACCTACCAACCCTTAAATATGTTTGATCCCTCTTAAGTATTTTTAATGGATTCAATGTACACTAAGGGGCCTTGCAATAGTCTTTCAGTACTACCTAGAACCTGTGCATTGCCTTAACAGAATATAAAATAGACGATGGATTCGTGTAATCTGTTCGTGACCTAGGAAATACTTACACAGATCATCACAAGTGTGATAAAGCAATAGGATTAGGAGAAGCAAATTAAGGAGTAATGCATGATTAAGTAAATACGTTCATTTATCATATAAGTTTCCACCAAAATTAGTTTAGATTTAATATTAGTTTAACTAGTTTAAAACCAAAACCCACCTCTAAAACCTAAATTTTACATGCTTTCATAAAAATATAAAGATACAAAAATAATCTTTTCTTAACCTCTTAGATCTTAGTTAGGTTAAGTTCGACCATTCAGACGCTATTCCCCTAGAGAACGATAACAACCCCTGAGTCCTTGATATACTACACTGCAACGATTAGTTACTATGCCTAGGAAGTTGTAAAACCTGTTGCGTTTACAACGACCGCATTAAGTTTTTGGCGTCGCTGCCAGGGAATAGTACAGGTTTGGACTCTATCTATCTTAGGTCTACTCGCTAGATTCCTTTCTAGTGAGATTTTAATTTATGTCAATTAGCTTTCTTGTAGTCTATCTTTTATTTGTGTTACTTGTTTCGTAAATCATTATTCTTACATGTACACAACTCATTAACATTTATTTGAAACAGAGACTCAATCATCATATGAGTACTTTTGATATGTAAGAAATTAATCTTTGTGCTATAAATATTATGCCCACGTATACTTGACACAAAAATAATGGCTTTAAGTTTGCGACAATACATAGCACTGAGATATCATAATTAAATGAGTTCATCCTTTCTAGTTGTCCACCACTATACCATTTCCCTTTTCGACAGCAAGGCTTACCACACCAAAATAAGTCCACTAATAAATCTTCTAAAACTTTAACATACGTTTCTATTCATGCTTTCATATGTAAGAATAATAAAATCAAATTAGAACGATTAGAGGCACAAACTGTTCTTAATAGGGTCGACAACCACGTTACTTACCAATCACTACACATTACACAGTAGGTTAGACTACTTTATAGTGCGTAGGAATAGTCAAGGTAGTTAGGGTTTTATAAATGTAAAACCTGGCGTAGTTTTTATTTAAAAGAAATTACGCATCAAGTTTTTGGCGCTGTTGCCATGGAACGGTTTTTCTAGTTTTTGATTGTTTGATTGATATACGTGTGCTCGTTTGTGCTTGTGTGTGCTTGAACCTTCTTTTCTTCTCTATATTTCTGTGTTGCTTGTATGTTTTGTGAATTAACTAAAAATGCAATCTTGGCTTTGTATGGCGTGACCTTGGTAGTGCAGTGTTACGCATATTGTGGTAACAAGTTCCTGATCACCAAAAATAGTTTGGGCATTGCTTGAACCTTAAAATTTTATTCATGAGTCAAGTTATTTCTGTTAATGTATGCTCCTCTTTTTTGCTCAGTTTTATTCCACATTTAACGCACAGGTCTGTTAGTATGTAGGATGAGCAATTATTTACAGGTTGAGGAGATGACAAGAAGATTAGACATGTGTGGAGATGGGGGGTTTTTATTTTTGTTTAATTTCAAAGTAAGCCTATAATGGAGGCTTAAGTCTAACTTAAAGACTCAGTTCAAAAGAAAAGTGATTTTCAGGAGACGACCCGACCTATCCCTTCAATTGTTTTATTTCCTTTATGTATGTAGTTAATTTTATGGTAAATGGTTACCCCGGTAAAGTATATTAAAACCAAAAAATTTTAAGTACAAATGGAATGTTGCTGAAGTACCACATTAACCTCCAGCTAAACAACTTGATAAACAACTAAAACTAGTACTTATGACATGCCATAAACGCTTACAACTCTAGAGACAATTAATTGCAACTAGAAAGAGTGACTCAACTGAACAAGCTAACCAGTAGCAGCCATGAAAAATGAATTTTCACCGGCTTTTGTATTAGGAAATAAATTAGCCGATTCATCATACACAATTTCAACAGCTTCGTCTTCATCTTCTTCATCATCATTCAAGGCAAAAAAAGAATTAGATGTGGTGATATTACCTTTCTTAAAAGAAAAACCAGTAGTCTTCAACATAGATGATGATGTAGATGACGGAATAGATTCATTACCCTTATTAGTAGCTCTTTTCTTTGGTACGCTTGTAGTCGCCTTTGGCTCATATCTAACAGTTTGTTTAACCGAAGAACCAGCAAACTGATCGCCATTAGTAGACTTGGACTTACCTTTCCTCTTCTTCTTTTTACCCACCATTTGGAAACCATCATTAGTCTTCTCAGCATTAGGGGTAACAACATTAGAAGTAGCAACAATAGGAGGACTCACCACTTTTTTAGGGCAATAGTCATGAACATGACCAAAAATCTTACATGTATCACATCTGGGCGGCCTCCATTCATACTCAACACGGATGGTTTCTTTGGTAAAATCATCCTCAGAAAGAGATGGAATACCAATAGTAACAACATCCACGAGATCAGCCTCTGAATTTACCTCAATTAAGCACCGAGCAAAACTACTCCTACCCCACGAATCATTACACATGGAGCTTGTGTATGAATCAAGCATAACAGGTTTACCAATGAACGTAGCAATTAGACTAATACCATCCTCTTCAAAAACTTGAATAGGAACATCATGCAATTTAACCCATATCGGAATACGAGTCAATTCTTCTTTGAGCAATCTAGTATCCATCGACCATTTCTTGAGAATGATCGGAGATTTACGAATCAACCAAGGACCACCCTCCAGAACAGCCTCTAAACCAGCCCGGGAATCAAATTTAAAGAAAAAGAAGCCTTTGGAATTCATCATAATCCTTTTCAGCCCATGTTTCGCCCAGTTGTTCCTAGCATAATATTCAACAACCGGAAACGCCATTCTCTTTCCAATAAAGTAGCCATATAGAGTGTGTTCAAAGCGAGTACTAACCTTTTCAACAACTTTACGAGGAATAGAGATGTTAACACCATCAAATACGGGATCAGCCACCAAGGTACGAAAGTTGGAATTAACATTTGGTTGATCCTTTGCACTTCCACCCGCAACTCCAGCATAGGATGTTGACTTATTGATGTCCACAGACTGAACGATAGGGTCACTAGGTATTGTGGATTCATCAACATTAAGATTAATTGAATCATCAGCATACGAAACCTTACAAGGGATAACATCAGCATTATTACGATCAACCTTAATTGAATTACATATAGAACCTAATGCTTCCAAGGTTTCCATACGATCTTCATTAGTCAACTCAGATAATAACTCATCATGTTTACCAGCATCAATATCATTAATTAACTTTTGCAAGTCACCCACAGTAGTTAATGGAACTCCAAAAGTGGCAGCAACATCAATACTATACAGTTCTCGGGGCACGTTAATAATAGAAGACAGAGAAACCAAAGGAGAAGATGTACTCACCTTTGGACTACTTCTAAGCTGCATAACAACCCTAGCAGCACCATCTCCAAATGTAGTACCCTTATCACTTGTATTCGACATTCTTGATTGCAACAAGCAAAACGAAACCTAAAAAACCTTAAACAAAGAAAACTAAAAGATCAACACAGCAGCTATGAGATCCACGTCTATCTCATCATGAAAAACCTTTGAAGGAAGGCAATAATATAAATACACGAAGGACTATCTGAATTCCATAATGAAAGTCGATAAGAATTAATAAAGATCCCTAAAGAACAAAAAAATACCAAATCCCAAATGAGATATCGCACCCTAGATCTTTAGAGAAACATCAATCAAATAAGAAACTTGTTAAATCATTATAATCATAAGATTAACAGATTAAACAAGAGTATTATATGATATTCGGATCAAGAAAGAAGAAGATTATGCGATCAGAATTGATGGAATAGAGGGAGCCATTTTTTCGCCCATAGGAGAGACCTAAAAGGAATTTGCTTTACATCAATTATAGGATTTGTGTGTTAGATTGTTGATTGGTGGTTGTTTTTGTTAACAGTGAATTAAGAAAGCGTTCAGACTGCAGAAGCCATAACATGAGCAGAAGTAGGAGCCCCATGGATCTCAAGATCCGTACTCACTCCAATTCCTATCGTGATGCTTCTTACATGAGGGTTTCTCATCGGGGTTACAGGTTTTCATCATCTAACTAAAGACGCTTTTTGTTGCTTATTGTTTTGTTTATTGTTCTAAGTGAGAATGACATATTGCTCACCTTTTAAACTTTGTGGACCGAACGAGTTGGTCACCCTTGTGAGCCAACCAGTTTAAAGTCGAACTAAACCAAACCGAGTCAACTCGGTATTTACCGAGTTGGACCGTCAAAACTCAACAATAATCAACATCATCATCCACAGCCTACACCCTCATCACAATTACAATTTCAACAAATCCGACTCGATCTACCTACCTCATCGTCACATTTAACACCAACTCCACCATCTCCATCTACAAGACTCAAAACAACATGAAATGTAAAGTGATCTCAGATTCGTGTTTGTTAACCCACAATCTTTATAAGATTAAACACGTTATCATCATAGATATGTGGAGTTAAAACCCCCTATACGAAATTAAAGATAGTATTTTTAACAAATATGTTAAAAACTATTCTTTGTTTCGATTACTGAAATACAAACACTCATGTCGAACCTACCCGCAACCTTTTAAAGGATCGTAAAGCCTTCGTTCCTCCTCTTTTGTACACAGTTTACATCAGTAGAAAGGATTAAAAGGGTCAAGTTGGTTGGTTCTCGGTACAAGAACTTATGGGGTCTTGTAATTTGTTCTTCAAGGTTAGTAAGATGTTTTTTATGTTCGTGTTTCACAGTTAAAACTGAACACAAAGATGCAAGATTATATCTTTGGTGTTGGGTGGGTGAACTTTTGAGATGGAGAGAGAAGTTAGATGGTGGCGTGTGATTGTAATTAGGGTTAGGGTGCCCTAATAATATGGGATGGGTAATTTATATCTGATTTTGGGATCACAGTTAGGCCTATCCACCAAATCAACATATTAATCCACTCTTGGGCCGAATTAAATTTTTTAGTGTTGATCCAGGTCTTAACAAATAGTTGGGTCGTGCCTATGGCTTTGACTTGAACAAATTGAATTCATTATAACATAGGACGAATGTTGTATTAAAGGCTAGATTTGGAATTAATTTTTTTTGTGACTACGAAGGTGATCAGATTTCACTTATTTGAGATTGAAGTGGCATTTTTTCGAAGGCGTGTTCTTATTTTATCTTGAAGTCGGGGTTAGCTGGATGCATGACTTTCAATGATAACTTGCTCGAGCTTAATTTAAGTTGAAGTCTTGGTTTATCTAGTTTCCAGCAGTCAAGGGGTGGATGGTTGATGGACTGGTTAACTTTCATTAAGGGGTTACATTTGCTAGTACTCAGTGTCACACGCTAAGACGTTGTTAGAGTGTCACACGCAGAAGACGTTGTGGATAATCACAAAAGGTGGTGAATGTCTCATACTTTGTTTGTAAGTATTGAGTTTCTCTACACTGTTCTTCCAACATTAGTGCAAGCTTAAGTCACAAGAACGGGGAATTCTACTTCAGTTTCAAGTTTGGTATATCGGGTTTACTCCATCAGTGGTCACTTCAAATAGCCTACAAAACGGTTGGTAAAAAGATAGTCAGAGAGAGTTTATGAGTAGAGATTTGATCAGTAGTTGATTCTCATGGGATAGATTTGAGCTAATTTATTATCCATACAAGTATTTAAGTATTTGTGCATGCAAGGTTTTGTTGATTCTGAGGTATCGAAACCAGCAAGGGGGAAGGAGGAGATACACCCGAGAGCCTTTGCCTTTCTTTTTCTTGAAAGCTTGAAAAAGTCATCTTTCTTGAAAATCTTTTTTGTTAGGCCATGTCGGGAAGAGAAAAGTCATAACCGCAGAGAAAATCAGCGCTTTAACTTGTGGCTTTTGGGTGCATTTCTTCAACCACATGGGGGAATAGATATCTTGTGAAAGTTAGTATGCATTATTTGAATTTCCAGGGGGAAGAGTTGTGAGAAGAATTATTCAAGCGTGAGAAGATACGTTGCTGATCCAGTTAATGTTTTCCCCGAACGGTTAATCACTAAGCTTATTCTTAAATAAGCAATAATATTTGATGTGGTATCCTACTAATTCCGATGTGCACTTAATTATTCTAAGCTTGTAAGAAAGCTTTAAAACTGCTCAAGAGAGGATTGCTAGTTTGGGGGGAAGCTTTGAAAGCTTTTAAAAGAGGAATATGTGGCATAAATTAGGCGGAAGCTGATTCATAAGCTTCTCTTTAACCAAGAAGTGTATGGGTTACCTAGTTTATGCCTATTATAATATTTCTCCTATAAGGTACTACAAAGATGATTCATGGTGGAGTGAAGACTTGAAGTCAAAGACCACAAAAGACATCATGAGCATTGAAAGCTTCGTGGAAGTTCTTGTTCTTAATCAATATGTACTTGTTAGGAAAAAATTATAAGTAATTCCGCATATCGTCCCATAGGGGAAGATTGTTAGAAATCCATTTTATGTGACGACATTACAGAATTACCATAGTTTATCATAGTCACATACGCAGGGACTAGAATAGGCATTATTGTATAGATATGAGGCATATGGACTATATATACCCCTCCATGGCTTCCATGGAGTGGTTGAGACTTGTATTATTTTCTTTCTTTATTCATTTTACACATTTGTTTCTCTCTCTACTCTCTCTTACTAAACATGGCTATCTTGTGGTTTGAGTCTCTCCAACCACCGGATCATTGATTCTTTAGTTTCTTTAGTAGTCTTCTAAATCACCGATGTCATCATCGTCATCGTCCATAAGCTCGTGTTCATCAAACCATCCTTCATTCTTTTGAGTTTCATAATCATTGTTTGTTCCTGCATCATCATTAAATACTCTAGAAACATCAAGATAAGGGTTATAGTTAGAATTAGCATCGGCTCCTATGTGGTTTGCACTCTCAAAATCCTCTCATTCATCACTAGGTTCTTCATCTACCCCTTTTGATTCTTCGAAGATGACCTTACTATTTAAAGCTTTGTCTTTTAATTCACCTTCTTCAAGATTCTCATACCATTCATAACTCTCGAAGTAAATTACGTCTAGGAATCACTCCGGGTAAATCTTTACCATTGCAATATTTTTATTTTTTCCAATTGAAAGTGGGCCACTTAACATGTCCATTCTTGAAGCAAAACGGCTTGAAAATATGTTCAATATCGTCACTAGGTTCCATCTAAGGTCCATAATCCAACCATGGCATATTAGCCACCCATTGGACGTCTTTGTTCCATTCATATATCCAGGCGTCTTTATATTCATCATAAGTCTTGAATCCTGTAATATCATTAGTGAGTACATCTACATCAATCTTAAGCAGATAATTAAATTCCTTGAATGCTTCACATAGAGGTGTTTCAAAGTGAAATATATCAGTATCGATCCTAAAGATTTGAGCAATCTTGTTTTGTTCGATCAAGTTTTCATCTCCAAGGTTATAAGGCTCATTATCTGTTATCACCTCTTTATCATCCCCTCTCGTCCAGTAAATCCAAAATGCATTCTTCGTATACCAATCCATTATCATATAATTACTAAACTTCAAAGCCAACCATTCATCAAAATCAACATTTGATGGATCGTATTTCATACCGGTATCAAGTCCATATACCTCCTTTTGTTTCTTAATTTCCATGTACTCATCGAATTGCTTTTTGTAACTCTGGATCAACCACGTAACAATCACACTCTCTTCGACTTCATTACTCACCATCGTATGATCACCGTATTTCAAATCTAGCCATTGCTCCACAGTTACATCAATTAATCTTACCAATCTCGTATTAATGAAAATCACCGCTTCCGCATACATATTTTCACACTCATCATAACACAATTTTCTTTCATAAACATCAAGGTTCCCATTATCAAAATCACCCATTTGTTGATCAACACTTGGAATAAGAAAGCTCCGGAATTTTTACCTCATAAGTAAACAAATCGTCATCGATCATGAGTAACCCTAGTGCTTCGAATTCTTCCTTAATTACCTTTATCTTAGCTACTGAAAAGATTTAGAAAATTGTCATTAGAATCAGTTGAAAACAAGATATATAGAAAAATTTAAACGCCAAACCCGAATACTAAGATTCTAAGTCTGTTGTTGTATCTGATGGTCGATACGCCGTATTCAATTGTCTGAATACGCCGATTGATCTGTTGAACAGAATATGTTGTATTGGTTATGAAAGTGAGATACGCCATATTCAACTAGGTGAATACGCCGCATCGTTTGTTCAACCAGAATAGTAACAGAAAAGAAAAACAATGCAAAATAACAAATAAATATGCAAAATTATACAATGCAAATTAATCTACTGAATTAAACAAATAAGATACAGAATTATACAATAAATTACACTAAACTAAAAATACTAATAAACAAGAATTAAACAAACTCACTCCCCGGCAACGGCGCCAAAAACTTGATGTGTCGTTGTGCGTAGGTAATATTTATTATCAAGTTTTACTATTTATATTTTGCCGAATTTACCTAAAAACAACACTAATGGGTAGTGTTCCTGGTCAGTTGTAGGTTTGTTGGTAAGTAGGGTGTCGATCACTAAGAGCGAGTGTTAATACTTAAGTCTACCAGTATTTTAGTTATCTAAGTTAGTCCTAATTTATTCTATGTTATACCTAAGTTAAACCTAAACTAACACAAAAGGGGGTTTTTCAGCCTGAGAGACTGGCACGAGTTTTGGTTTACCTAGACTGATATTGGGCAATTAACACACACAAGTTAACAATTAGAAGATAGAGAAACAGTCAAGCCTATAGTAAGGAAACGTATTAACCATATTTAATCTAATAAAACACAGGTTTTAGTTTATAAATGCAATGATTGTCTTATCTCGTTGTTGATATATCATTCCTAGATTTAGGCGGTACTTCTTCCTAAAACCAAGATCTGGCAATTATGTTACAATTAACCACATCCGCATAAAGTACTCATGGTTGATTATAATCTATCTTAGAAGACAATAATGGTGATTTTATTGAATCCTAGCTCATTGAGACTTTACTAACTTACTGCTTAACGATTCTTTATATACTAGTAGTCCACTATCCATATCTTTACGCAAGGAATCAGCACGTCATTTGTTGATCCTAGGTCACCTGCTAGTCTAACTTGTTCACTAAACTAAAGGCAAATACAGGTCAATATTTGTGATCCTATTACTCTAGATATATAAATTGCAGATATGGAGAGCTATCCCAGAATCTAGATAACGTTCTATTTGTATTCCTAGATCCAGTTGAATGATAGGTTGCATACTTAAGCACATAAACGAGTATAAATTGATAAACATAAAACAACACACAATGAATAAGATGTAGTCGAAATAAACATAGACCAAACGTTAAATTATCATAAACATGTCTAATACCTTAAGGTATTAGCCAATATCCATTGTAACGAATACAAATGTCCTAGATAAACGATTAAGGTAAAGAAAACTATAAAGTACGATACTGATGTGTTTCAAAAAGCTTTAAATTTATAAGACTGAAATTACCGGTTAAAAGTATAACCCTCCGTATGTAGTATAATCTTTTTAGGTAAGACCATGCCGTCCACAGAGATTTGCTTAGTGTTCGAATAATCAAATGAAAAATAAACTTTAACATACTTAAAATAAACTGAACTGGATTTAATGATGAGAAAGATGACTACTCGGATAATTTCATATAACTCATAAGCAATGGTAATAGTTACGATCTCAAACTTAGGACTTTAATTTATAAAAATAGTTTTCTCGTCAGAAAATGTTTTCACAAATTACCTTGTTTAACTTAAGACTTATATTTAGTTAACTCGATCAAATGTGTCACTCAAATAATCCAGTTACTATTATATCCAATTTATTTTGTTTATCAAATAACATAGATGAATTTCTCGTCACAAATGATACAGATCAAATACAAATCTTTAAAACTATATAGTTCACAACGGGTCTTTCAACCTATACCGGTGTGAGTATATAATCAAAGTTTATAAGATTGGATACGATAGGATTTTAACATAAGCTTAAGATTAACAAGATCGTAATTATACCAAATGTTTATTCATTATATTATTTTCACCGAGTAGTCATGAGAGATTTAGCCTCTCATGGCTATGAAGTTCATAACACAATTAAGTAGAATAACAAGATACATACTATATTCGGGTAAGAATATGGGTCAAAATTCTTCCCGTAACAAGTATAGAATCTTAATACAACCTTTTATTCTTCTAAAAATTATGATGTTCTTCTTCGTTCTTCGTGGTTTGATCTTCAATCGTCAACTTCAAGTGTTTGTGAAGTGAAATGATAGATGAGAAGTTTTGAGATAGAGATGAATATGATTGAAGGAATTTGTGACACCCCGTAAATTTCAGACTAGTATTTTAATCATTTCCGTTCACTATTTTAACTTTTTATAAGTTACGTGCGATTTTTACGTTTAACCGGGAAGTTATCCCGTGTATATCTAAGAATCGTTACCGGAAGCATTCCGAGTTATAAATTAATGTTGTCTTTCGACAGTTGTCACGTTTATACGTTTCGGATTTAAAAAGTTATAACGCGTTTTCAGTTTTTGCATATACCGTTAAACCGTTTAAAAATATCTAGATAAAGTGTAAATAAATATCAAGGAACACAAGATTCTTAATTTAAATTAAACTATCAAAAGTTGGTAAAACTCTCCCCTTGTTCTTCTTCTATGCGTTCCCCCCCTCCATCCAACACAACTCCTACATTTTAGCTAAGCATGTTCCCTTAAGGACTAGCACTCTTGGATTCCCACCAAGAAGGTTATAGGCTCAAATCTTACAATGAACCTAGACACCTTTGAATTCCTACTTAATATTCATTCCATTTCATTTTTCTCTTACACTTTCTCACTCTAAAATAACACACACAAAGTTTTCCTCTCCTCTCCACTCTCTCTTGTCGTCCACCCCCCAACAACCACCACACCACCACCATAGTTCAACTTTGATCAAGATTTTTGGAAGCTCAAGTGTATTCGGGTTATATTTATATAGTTAGTTTGGGTATTATATTCACCGTTCGTGTCTTTCGTGAGTCTTGATCATCTCTTCGTTCATCATTTCCATAAGTTCATCCTTTTTCAAATTATTTTTGTACTTCTTTGATCCTTGTAACGTTTAAAATCTAGTTGTACAAACGGATTGTTAAAAATCAAAGCTTTAAAATTTACACAACCATAAAAAGGTTGTGCCTTTGGTTCAAAAATCATAAAAAAAAGAGAAAAGAAATATGAGTTGGGTTGTCGTGGTGAATCTTGTATAAAGATATGATTTTTACAAAGCTTAATACTTATTTTGGCGTAATAATAAGCTCGATCAAGCTTATTTGTAAACTTATGTGTGTCGAACACAATATTAGACCATAAAGGTATGAACTTTATGCTTATTTGTATATTGTCTTATTTTTCTAGCTTATGTTCTTAGCTTATTGGGTAACTTATAAGGTTTTGAGCTTAACGGGCTTAATAAATAAGCCCAAATGTATTTTGTAACATCCGGTAATTTTTGGAACTTTAGATAACTATCTTACCTTGTGACTTTTCGGGTTTGGCTTGACTTATAAGAACGATCATCTAAATCACGTTTTCACGACTCGGACTCTAAAGTAATTTGATGTGAAATGATATTCCAGACAAGTTTTCAGTTTTACCCGAGACCTGAAAACAAGCAGAAGAGGGCTAAAACAGCCTCGCAAAGTTTTGGAAAACCGCACACGACGCGTACCGACCCGGAAATGATTAAAGATAATTTAATAATCAGTTTTATTAAATAAAAGTATTTAATAAATTAGTTATCATTTATTCAAAAGCATTTGTTGATAACGCGAATACTCGAGCTTAAATCCATTTTTATTTCGGACGAGGCGAAACCGGTTCGAAAAATGAATAACAGATATTTTATTAAATGTTATAAAATATTTATGAAATACTATCAAATGAATACTCATTTTTGTTGGAAAAATGATTTGAAACCCAATGGCGCAAGTTTCGTGACTCGAATCATCCGTTAAGTCGCTCAAACGAGTCCCGAACCGATAGTTATCAAAAACTATATAAAAATTTACAAAATGAACCATAGACTATTGAGTATTTATCATTTCATATTACAAGTTTTAATATATATATATAACATTTATATCTTTTCATTTCATTTTGATATAACAAATAAACACACACTCACACTTTGCTCTCTCTCTCCCTCAATTTGTCTGGCCACCTCTCAGCCACCACCGTCGCCGTCGCCGGCCACCGGAAATGGTTCTCACCAACGGATCTACCCGATCCCCCATGTCACGCGTCACCACTCGCCACCCCGCTGTCTCCATGCCACCACCTCACCACTGCCACACCGAAACCACCACCGTCATCATCATCATCATAATATAATCACCACCGCAGCCGCGCATCACCCACCCTGTCACCATCTCCATCAGCCACGCCACCATCACCACAGCCGAACCACCCACTCATCATCACCTCCACCGCGACTCAACCACC
>BQNB010113493.1:0-12380 GCA_026074375.1 Tanacetum coccineum
ATTTTTAAAAATTAGAATATGCTATCATAACACATTTCTCATATCTGCTACTAAACTTGTCATTATTGTTGACAATAGTAGCAAAACACAAGCAACCAAACACTCTTAAGTGAGAGAGAGAATGACATTTTTTATATATCATTTCATAGGGAGACTTTCCATTTAGCACAAAAAAAGGAGTTTGTTAATAAGATAAGTAGCAGTTAGAATACACTCAGTCCATATTATGTGGAGGTCGTAGGACTTCAGCAAGAAGTTTTACAACTCCCTAGGCAGTGTACCTAATCGTTGCAGTGTAGTATAGGCAAGACTCTGGAGTTATTATCGTTCTCTAGGGGAATAGGTTGGGAAGGCTTGATCATGATCTAAAAGAATTCTAGAGGTTGAGAGAAGATTATTTTTGTGTTTTTATATTTATAAGAAAGCAGGTAAATCTATTGTTTGAGAGGTTGGTTTGTTTAACTAATATTTAAACTAATTAATATCTAATCTACTGGTGATAACTTTTATGATAAGTAAATGTATTTACCTAATCATGCACTACTCCTCGGATTTCTTCTCCTAGATTTGTTGCTTTGTCACACTTGTGATGATCTATGTAAGTATTTCCTAGGTCATGAACGGAATACACGAACCCGCCGTCTATTTAATATTTCGTTAAGGCAACACACAAGTAAGGTAGTATGAAGACTATTACAAGGCCCCTAAGAGTATATTAAATGCATGTGAAATATCTTAAAAGGGATCAACCATATAATGGGTAAGGTAGTATGAAGACTATTACCGATAATATCCTTTTTACGCTACTCGCGTTTCCCTAAGCATATAACAAAAGCTGGTTTTCTAAAGCCTAACGCGCACATTCATAACAAGAAGCAACATCAAAAGGATCTACAATCTAAGTTTCATGCAATCATAGATAAATACAAAAGAGGGCTTAGCCTCGCATATTATAAGGAAAGTAAGAAGATAAATTAATCAAACAACACATAGACATATTGAATGATTAATGATAAATAACCTTACTTGATTAAAACATGGATTCAAGGTAGTACAATAGGGTTTTGAGGCCTTAAAAATGACCTATGAAGCAGCTAAAACGACTAGGGTTCGTCTCCCTAGGTTTATACAATATTATCCCAAAGTTACACACTTAAAACCCTAAAAACGGCTTTATATTTATAAAGATATCGACGCGACAACGTCGCTTTGTACTCCTGACGCCGTCGCCACATAGATCATTCTAGATCCTCTTTAAGTCGGACACGTCCTGACGCCGTCACCAAATTCCAGACGCCGTCACTAGATAGATCACGACGGTGTCGCTTTATGCCTGTGGCGCCGTCTCCATCTAGTGTGTGCATAAATCTTCAAGAGATTTGGTGTAGGTCCGTAATCTTGTTTGTTTCTTCTCCAAATGAGCCCAAGTCACGTGTATTTCCTCAAAATATCATCCAAGTGCTAAAAACCTGAAAACAAACGATTAAGCACATAATCTAGGCATATTTGCATGATTTAAGGGGTTAAATGACCCCAAAATAGTGTAAAAAATGATACCTCATCAAATACCCCTACCTTTGAGATTTGATTGTCCACAAGCAAATGGGCTTTTCTACCTAGATAATAACAATATAAGGGTCATTTAAGCAACTCTTTAAAAGTATTTTACAACACAACCTTCTAGACCTCGTAATTAGAAGCACGAAAAGTATATACTAGCACCTTACATAAGTGTTTGGGATTCTCTCTTTCACTCGGGTGTATACTAAATTATAACATAATGGGGAAATAGAAAATCAACAATCATTACATGTCCTAGCATATCAATTACCATAGGCTTGGTAAAGGATCAAACCTCCACCGCTAGGCGCAAACATTATTCATTACTATCTAAGAGGCCTTTTAAAGGGTTGTGGGGTGTAGGTGTAAGATAACATTTAACGGAAACGAAAACGGGTGAGATACATTTGGGTGGCTTTGGGTGAATTTAAAGTGAAAGGGTTAGCTAATTATTTATACGAATACACGTTGGATTGGTTGCTAAGCCAAGACTCAAACGAAGATATAAAAACTCTACACAACTCTACATCAATCTCTTTCTTTTTCTTTTCTTGACTCTATGATAAACATAAACATAAGCAAATGGCAGCCCGTACATTTTTTTTACTTTTTTTATATACAATTTTTTTCGTACACTTTTGCCCTGGCATTGCTTAAACATATAATACATCATGAGGGTTTATAGATACACCCCTACACTTGAACTTTTACATAATCAATTATTTACAATCTAACTAATGACCCGATTTGAGGTGGATCAACATAACATGGAGATCATTTGACAAACATATGGGGGTATTGACTTAACTTTTTTTTTCTTATTCCTCTATGAAATAAATACTACCATGAATCTCAATCGTCCCAAAACTGTATTTACAAGGATAAGGACTTAGCAACCGTGTACTCAAAGGTTAAACAACAATAATGTACTAAAAGCGAGTACATACAAGGTAGGCTAAGGTGATTTAGGGTGCAACGATTGTTTAAAAAAAAAAAAAAAACAAAAAAAAAAAAAAAAACAAGGGTGACAATGCCTTCATTAAGGATCCTGCTTAACCAGAAAATTATGAGAACTGTGAAAAAGATAGGCTCAGAGGGGTGTACTAGGGTATCCTGCACTAAAACATGAGTGCATGGCAAGGAATTGAATAGTTATAGTAGTCGATGTGACCAGAATGACAGTTATAGGTTTTAAAACTTGTGTTAATTCCAGTGCCTCTTTTCTAGAAAATCCGAATACGGTAACTATGCGTCTCCGATGCATCCACAAATAGAAGTTCTAAAATTTAATATACTACCGGTGACACTCCTATAATTTAAGACGATAACAATGCTCCAGAAAAGGCGACAAAGACCATACGTACACATCCGTAATGACGGAATAGACACATATGACTGCATTCGAACCTTAACTCGAGAAAGCTAAAGGTATAAACTATCTTGGGTATCAAAAATGGATACCCGAATTCCTAAAGATCTAAAGGCGAACCTCACATTTTTGATGTGAATTGAGGTTTTTTTGTGCATTAATATTACATTCCAATTCATATGACCTATAATACTTGGTTTTCGTCTATGTATCATAATGTGTTTTAAATTTGGGTTAAATTACGGGGGCATTTTATGCTATGATTTCGATGATATTATCCATCATTTTAAGGACTACAATTGGCAAAGGAAGAAATAGTTTCTAATAGCTTATTTCCCCCGTTACACTTAAGTTGAACATTGTCCCCAACTAAGAACTTTCAAGCTTCTTCTCGTCAAATATAACCTGTAATCAAAGACAAAGACAACTACACCAAGCATAAAATCGGTGGGATAGATATAAATACTCAGGGTTTTGACTCTATGAAAGCAATAAAGATAGGATGAGAGTAATGATATAATCATAGGTTTATGCAGATTTACAAAAGAATTACAAATTTTAAACATTGCACAATTTATTTTTCAAAAATATTAAAAAAAACAAATTTTTACATAGCTGGAGACGCGACGCCGTCGGGTGTTAATCCCGACGCCGTCGGGTGTTAATCCCGACGCCGTCTCCAGCGTCTGTGAAAATTTCTTCTTCATTTTTAATGAGAAATTTCCTGCACACAATTTTATTAGTTAATTCTGAAGAAAGCACTGCATAAAAACCCGGAATTAATCATTACAATCATATGACTCGAAACTGGCGTGAATTAATCTAAACAATTTATTTTAAATGTTTGAATTTAGGTCTTAAAACCGGATATTTCCCCTATACTTATTTTGTTGCAAAATACCTTTGATTGCAAATAAGACGAAGTTATAAACAAACAAAGCATGATTACAAAATTCATTCAAACATAATAAAACAATCAATAAAGAATTAAGACACAAGACACTCCTAATATGCGGTAAAAGTAAATATTGGGTTGCCTCCTAAAAAGTGATTTTATTTATTTATGAGTCTTGTAGCTAGACTCGAAGTCACACGTCCTTACGTGACTTTCCCTTTGCTCTTTCTTCTGGCTTTTGCGGCTATCAAACTTCGAATGCCTCTGCACACATACTCGTCATACTTGTATTCAGACCCTAAATCTAAGTTGTCTGAGTAGTGGGTTTTTTCACAGTTATCATCATCACTCTTTATGACGAAAGGAGGAATGCTATCGGTGCCTCTATCCGCAAAATCTACGTGTTTGAACATTTCCATTTTATGGGGCATTTTAAATATTATCCTTTCCTTATCTCTTTCAAACACGACCGTTCCCTCCTCTTTATGGTAAACAAGCCTGGTTGCTTCCATAAATGGCTTTCCGAACACTACTAATCCAAGGTAATGATCTATAACACTAGTCGTATACTCGAGCACCATGAAGTCACATTCGTAAGTGAAGTTCCCAACAAAAACTTTTAACCCCCTAGCTCTCCCTATAAAATTGCAGTTTTTCTTGAGGTTTGAAAGTTTCCTTCTTGGTTCCAGCCTATTACTCATGATCCAGTTATAGTGAAGCCTAGAGATTATGTTGACTGGTGATTCAAAATCTAAATAAGCTTGCTCTTTATTGAATTGACCAACCATGCAGGAAAACTCACATTATTCTTCCAGTTCTGATCTTGGCTTTTACCCTTGGGGGCCGAGGGTTTTTCAAAAGCCATTCATGATACCTTAATTCATTCATAGTGAGAAAAGTGTCAAAATGCTCCGGGTTTCCTTCCTCTTCTTCTTCTTCAGCTTCTTCTTCAGCTTCTTCTTCAGTTTCTTCCTCAACTTCTTCTTCCCTTTCAACTTTATCTTCCATCTCATCCGTTATCTCGTGACCATTGCAGTTAGTCGTAGTAGACTTCTCGCAATCTTCTTCTTTAGCTTCGTCTTCTTTGCTTAGAATAATGATTGAATTGACGAAGTGAACACGTTTCAAAGATGAGGGGTTTTTGCTTTGTTCAGCTGAGGATGATTGAGACAGATATTTTAGGGAGAGTAATTTTGATGGGCTTTTGATTCCATTGCCTCGGAGCTCCTCCCTTGAAGGGTAGTTAGTGGACGTGAAATTCATTTGAGTCATGGGATTTTCTGTAGTATCACGGGTGGAAGTGTCATCAAGCTTTTTAGAAAAGACTTTCCATAAAGTATTAATTTTATTGATCATGTCGTCTTGTTGTTGCCCGAGTTAGGCTCCAAGGTTAGATAATCTTCTCTCTTGATGAGAATCAAACTCTCTCAGTTTCCTCTCGAGTCTTGCAGAGTAACTAGAGGAATAGCTAGAGAACGATCCTTTTTATGGGCTTGTGAATGATTGAGTTCGTTCCCAGTTGAAATTCGGTCTGTCCTTCCAAGTGTTGGTGGCTTCCTTGAAACTTCTTGGTCCTAGGTTAGTAGTGAACCGCCTACTTCCCATTTCGTTATTGCGCGAGGATGCATATTCAACAAAGGCTTGTTCGGGATCTTCCATGCAATACTGAGTATCGTGGGGACCACTGCACATCTCACATGAGGTAGTGACTTTGTTCACTTGAATAGGTTGTATCGGAGCAAGATAAGCTTCCATCAAGCGTTAAACTTGATTTTCAAGCTCAATTAGACGGCGGTCGGATGTACTCGGGACATCTTGAGGAAAAGCGATTGCCTTAACTGGCTTAGCGAAATCCCTTGGGTCGTTCCAACTTTCGTTGTCATAGAGGGCGAGGTCCTCTAATAATGCTCAGGATTCTTCGGCGTTTTGGTCACAAAACTTACCACCGGCCGATTGGTCAATGGTTCGTCTTGTGACAGGGTTGACATGGTCATAAAAAATTTAGACTTGGAGCCAAAGATCGATGCCATGATGAGGGACTTTTTTGAGTAAGTCCTTGAAACGAGTCCATGCTTCAAATATAGATTCTCTATGATGTTGTTGGAACATCAGAATATCATTGCAGAGTTTTGCAGTCCTTCCTGGTGGAAACTTATTTTATGGGCTTATTTACTGCTTATTTTGAGCTTATTTCGTCCTTGTTAGGGCTTATTTGATGCTAAATCTACTTATTTTCAAAGCTAACAAGAAGGAACCGAACTACTAGCAACCGATCTATTGAGTACAGTTGGAACTGATCCACTTGTTTCTTAGAGAACCGATCTACTCATTGCAGTTGGAACCGATCTACTTGTGTATTTGAGAACTGATCTACTCACTCTCCAAGAGGAACCGATCTACTCATCCTTTAAGACCGAGTTAACTGTGTCACTCAATGAGTCTGCCATCGAGTCGTTACCGAGTTAAGAAACAACAAAAACGATGAATAAAAAGACTGACTCGACTCTTAAACCATATACAAAAACCACAACAACATCAACCTACTACAACAATTCAATCAACATCACAGCCATCTCAAAGAACAACATCAAACACCAATAAATCCACATGTCTATATCCCAGCGTCACATCTAAACAACAACTACTCCAACCTTATAACTCCCTTGAATTAATGATACTCAAAATAAATAATGATCTCAGATGTGTTCGCCTTTTCATTTCAATCTTTAAGATTTTTTTTAGTTGAACACAAACTCTTCATAGATCTGTGAGAAGTAATAAACTCTCTAAGACCTTATATAAAGATCTTGAAGCCAATCTTTTAAGAAACAAACCACTGAGTGCAGTTACTGTTATTTGGTCTTTAAGAGCATAAATGAACCAAATGAATTTTTGTGGTTCGGCTGAGATGATGTAAAGGGTTCGTATAAAGTGATTTTGTTCTTATGTTAGTGTCCGTACTTGTTTTTAATTAACAAGAAAAGAATGAGGATAAGATTAGGCAATTTCTTAGTGATTGTGATTTGTATTTCGTGTGGGGATATATGGGGATGGTGGATCAAATTTGCTTATGGAGATGGACTGGAAGTAGTTAGAAAAAGGTGAAACCAGTGATGTTGTAGGCGTGTGTTTAAGGGTACGAGTAATTTAGGGTTGCAAATGAGAAGTTAAATACCCTTAGATTTAGGGAAATGATTTTGGATTCCATTTGGCTGTGTGTGATCCAGCAACTCTAATGGGCTTTAAGGTCGTATCTAAATTTACTCTAACTTTGCGCTGGACATTTAATTGTTAATGACTAATTGGGCTGAGTTTTTGAAGTGGGGATATATATATATCCATATTTTCATATAAATTTGGCTTATTCGTTGATGTTTGGTTTAATTATTAGAAATTGGTTGGACACGGATTTATAAAATCATACGGAGACTAATCCTTTTCAAGATTCACTTTTCATGTCAAAGGCTAGTATTTGGTATTAAATGACAAATGTCTACGGGGTTTTTTGTACGATATTACTTATTTGGGTTTGAAGTAGTATTTCACGAAGGCGTGTACTTATTTCGTTGTTGGTTCTTTCTACCTCCTCAACGAAGATGACTTATTCGGGCATATACGTAGCGTGATGAAGACTTAGATATCTAGTTACATTTTATGATTCTTTCTTTATACCCACAAAGTAGCTATCACTTTAAGGAGTTACATTGTAGTACTCAATGTCTCACGCAGTTGAGGATATTTCAAGAAGTTACTTATTATACTTTGTGATTGGGGTATTAGGTACACCGTTCTTTGTTACACGAATAGTACAAGATTAAGTCATAAATCTGGGGGATTTTACTTCATTCACGGGTTCATTATATCGGGTTGTATCCATTAGTGGTCATTACTTATAGCCGGTTGAATTGATAAAAGGATTTGGTTGGTGATTGATTAGAGAGATCCGTAAAGAGAGTACTTATCGAAATCATCTTATGGGATATTGCTTAGGCGATTACGGATATGTGATGCTACTGCGGTGCTACAGTTATGGGATGTACACATGTATATGAGGATTCCAAAAGATTGTCATCATCGTGGAGGGAGAAATGTGTACATCGGCGCTTATTTGATTTATCTTGATAACTATGATGCATTCCAAAAGTGAGTTGATGATGTTGATGCTTCCCAAATGATTAACCCTGAAGAAACTACAGTGTGAAGTCTACTCTACATTTTCTTTCTTTCTGCTGCGTGTGAGAAGAAAAGACACAAGGATTCAGAAGACACTTCTTCAGCAGAGGGTTTTCAGTTTGGGAAGGAGCTTCTACTTCTTATCTACATTCTATCTACTTCTTTAGTTCGACATTTACTTTTCTACTTATACTCCTACTTCTTTAGAAAACCAGAAAATAACAAAAAGAATCTTCTTTCTACTTTCTCAAAGGGCTTACCTAGTTGGGAGGGAGTAATAACCCAACTACATCATTACAACATGTTCCTCTGCAAGTAAAGAAAGTCAGCTGAGGAATTTATGAAGACACAGGGCTACAAAGTCAACCTTAGGGACTTCTGAACTACAAAGACCATTGTAATTGCTTTGTTTTACTTGTAGGAAACATTGTAACTAATTCATGTGTGACACCATCTTGGAGGGAGATTGTTAGCTTTGCTATTTTGTAAAGCTGGTGTCTTATACGTGAATTGGACTAGCTATCTAGAAAGCGTATAACGTAAGGACTAAATATGTTAAGTTGTAATAGATAGGATATGATAAGCCTATAAATACCCCTCATGACTCTCCATGAGGGGTGTGGCTAAGTGTGTATTGTTTTCCTTCTTTCTCTTTCTAATAAAACATTATTTACTTTCCACCCTCTCTCTCTAGATCTCACCACCACCACCACCGTGATGGTGGTCGGCTTATTTTTCGGTCGGCCACCCGACACCATAAATAACATCAACTTATATAGATAAACGATCCTAACAAGTATTGTTATAACCCGAATACACTTTTACTTCACCATTTGAAACAAGAAAAATAGAAAGGAGATATGAAGAATTTTATAGAGAAGTTAGAGAGAGAGAAAAAGAGAGAAAAATGAGATGGTTGATTACAAGAGTAAAATACAAATGAGACCAACACCCTCTTCACACTTAGAGAGGGGTATTTATACTTACAGCACATGGGCTTTTTGGGCCGAATGGTTTAATGTTTTAGGCCGGGCTCGGGATTACAATGGACATTAGTCCAAAACTACTACATGATTAGATTATGTTCACGAGCCCGTTTACCCTTTTAGCCTATTACAACATAAATGAGATAAAGGCCGAGATTAATAATATAATTTAAGGCTAACAATCTCCCCCTAATCTTGGTTTCTGAGAGATTCTAAGCTTTCATGATAGACTCGTTATCTTGAGGCCAACAATCTCCCCTGATGTGTGGTCTTTGAATTCTTAAGGTGAGATCTTAAATCTTGCTTCCTTAAACTTTTTGAGATTGCTTTGTCGTTGAGTTCTTGAGTCTTTGGCCTTTATTATGTTCTAGGCTTGTTCCTTCATGTTGTGTGATCTTTCATCTTGATCCTTTGTCATTGTCTTTCGACTTCGTCTTTGATTTTGAGATCTCTAAATCTTTTCCTTGTTTGTCTTGATCGTCTTTGCCACCTTGCGATCTTGTGTCTTGACCAACATGCTCATACTTTGCATCTTCTTGAAAGCTCTCTAATAATCTCCCATGAAGCTTGGTTTATGAGGAGTTATCTTTAATATCAAAGTTTACAGAAGTCTTTGTCTTTAATTCTTGAGCTTTCTTGATTCTTGAGTCTTGATGCTTATAGTATGCCTTTTTTAGCATGAGCATGTGGTAATGAATTCGAATTCAGCTGGAATGAGGCTGCAACACCGTCGTTTGTACCTGCATTTAAATGTTAGTGATAAACAACAGATATGGACGAATATGGCTTTTTCATTCGTCGAGATTTGGTTGCATTAACCTCCGATTCCATGAGGACCGTTTTACAGTATAAATATTGTACCTGTGATCAGGTAGGTTTAATTTAAAAGAACCTCCTTGATAGGGTTTCCAACTCAAAGTGTTAGATCCTTTAACGCGTATGCATTAGATTCATTATACTTGCTTGTTGTCAATACCGGAACGTCTCAAAGCAGACAACACGATATGAGTGAATCAGATAGTTACTATCTTTCTGATTGAGTCGTCAATTCATTTACTGGAACAAGTTTGATTCACATAGAATCGCACCATCGTTTCTTTCCAGTTGACACAAGTTTGATTCATATAGAATCGCGCAAGTCACCTACCAAGAGCTTGTTTGATGTTGGCTCAAGCAGGATTTCCATCTTCACTGTGAATACTTAAGTATCACTCGGATGTTCTGGCAAAATCACAAGGATAATGCGTAGGACTCTTGTTAACAGCTTGTGAACTTATTGGTGTTCAACAAGTGTTTGTAATGGAATGTGTCCTAATGAGATTTATTTTATTGATCTCTTGGCTCTAGACTCGATTAGTGCGTTTTGGTTTTAGTACTCGGAGGCTGGAGCAGACTGCCACCTATTCAATATTAACTAACTCGGAGTGAGAAAGTCAATAGAAGTCGTGTGTATCTCCGTGACAAATGAGACAAGTTTCTGTTGAGAGAAACTCGAATGGCTGGGAAGGGTTGTGCATTGCATCACTGGGTCCATGATGTCGTCTTCAATATCAGAATTCATCTTTGTGAAAACCGATAGATTATGTATTGACCCGGTTTCTGCCTAAGGTGTAGGGAGGGCTGCTTTATTTTCACCATTTATCCATACATTTCTTTTTCATTCTTCAACCCCTTCAATGCTTACCAAGACGTCATTACTAACACCTTGTTGTGATTGTTCCAGTGTTAGCTCAATCTTAGTCGGCATTATTCCCTTATACTCATTCATCTCCAATCATACCTAAGGACTGCTATTTCTAACTATGGAGTGTCCTTGGGTAGATCCCTCCGGTTCTGGTTGGATCATAGGACTAATACCTAACCTAACCACCTTATGACTTCAGAATCATCGTGAATTAAGATGTTGTTGGGTATGAGATCGTAACTATAAAACCCTTTTCAAAGAGTATCAAGCACTTTGAGTCAATTAGATTAATTATTATTTTTAAGATCACATTTTAATTATATTTCTCCCCTTATTTTAAATACTAATTCACTTAGTTTTTGAAATACCTTGTGATTAAAATTTGTCATGAAAATTCTATGGAGAAAACTTTTCTACTTAGCATGAATTATATGGAACATTAACTTGCTCCCCCTCAATTTTACATATGTTTGACACCAAAAATAATGATACCAAGTTGTAAAATGAATATAAAATTGAGGGTTAGCATTGTTGAGCACACAATTTTGAAAGATTATGAATTGTCATTGAAGAATTCTTAAAAATTTTTGCTCAACCACTTAATCATCTTATAATATATAATCTATTGAGTAGTTATTATTATTACTGATTTGTTATTAAGAGATTAGTGCAAATGTTTTGAATACCGAAAGAATTTAACTAGAGTATCCAAAAACATTAAAATATTGTTTTTCGAAAAACTCCCCTCACATATTGACTCATTTTGAAAATGACACCAAATGCAGAAGATTTATCTTGTAAAACTTTATGAGGGAAGGAGTGTTGAACACGTAATTTTTAAAGATTTTGAATTGTCATTGAGAATTTCTTGAAAAATTATGTTCAACATTTTTAAAAACATCATGTTAGAAGACTTCTCTTCTAACGTTAAGGATAAGCGCACTTATGCGTACACTCTCATTTGTCGTTCGGGTCCGAGTTGCAATCTGAGAGCAATTACAAGTCATGAAGAAAAATTAGAAATGACATGTTTTGAAAGCATTTGAAACTCCTGCTCGAACTTTATTTACACACCCGTGTCAATGTTAATCGATATTTCTGGGCACATAAATGTTATCGATTCCAAGAGACATGTCGAGAAGATTCTTTTTGTGAAACATTTTTTGAATTTTTTGATTTTGTATTTTCTTTTTGAATTTTATATTTTTGTATTTGTTTTTATATGTTTTATAGTTTTGTATTTCTTTTTCAAAAATATTTACAAGTCGATGTTTGAAGAATATATCAAGCAGATTTATTTGCCAAAACCTCCAGTTCTGCTGGAGTCAAACATCTCATACCAATTCGTCTGACAAGATACTGAAACCTATCTTCGGGTAAGGCTTTAGTAAACATATCAGCTAATTGGTATTCAGTTTTGACAAAGTACAATTCAATTATACCATTTTCAACCTGTTCCTTGATAAAATGATATCGAGTATGGATGTGCTTTGTTGGGATTAAAAGACTTCTTGATGATCTTAGAGTTACTGCTGCTCAGGTTTGTGTTACTGCTGCTATGCTAAAGTTAGTGTTGTTCATTAACTTTAATGAAAAATATACTAAGTAGTTAGTGCTACTAGTATAAAGTTAGTAATGCTAGTTCACATTTACTACTGTTAATATATATTAGTACTGCTAGTATAAAGTTAGTACTGCTAGTGTAAAGTTAGT
>BQNB010113494.1:5223-21928 GCA_026074375.1 Tanacetum coccineum
TTTTGTTAAACCCCGCGAGGGAGATACATGCTAGTTTTATAAAACGAACACAAGTAGTTTTTCGGTATGCTGGACCCGATAAATTGATTAAATGCATGAGTACCTATTGCCAAAAGACCCCAATCGTGAACCGTTAATTGCTTATGATGGGCAGACGCTAATACAATTAATAGATCTATGGGCTTGACAACCCGGTTCGGTGTTTGGGGATGCATCCATTGTGGAACACCCAATGTATGGACATATTTGTATTGAGATTTGAGTAAGTACGTGGCAATGTACCAAACTAACAGGGGCAAATGTTGATTATTATTATTATTCTTATGCAATATGTGCGGTCTAAATGTGTCGGTGTCACGAGCTCATTGCATTAGTATCTAATAACTTGGTGTACAACAAGTTACTCGATGATTATAAGACTTGTGTTCAAATCTTTTATATTCATATAAAATCTATGGATTCACTCAACGTTTCGTTGGCTTTTTAGCATGTTTTATCTCAGGTAATCAAGGTTGAAGACTTAGAGCACACAAGGAGGAGCTTGCGCTATTTCATTTTGTTAAATTGTTTTTAAATTTCCATTCCTCACTAATTCAATTAAAATATGGTTATGGTTTTAAAACATGTATGTTGGTTTTGGTTATGATCCTGTTGGACAACTTTTGCACTTTGAATTTCTATAAATGGAACTAACTTTTATAACGTCTCTTTAGATTCATTCTTGGTAATTTATGTGTAATTGATCTATGATTTAACACCCAATGTTGGTTCCGCTGCGTGTAAATTTGGGGGTGTTAAATGATGAGTCTAAATTATGGCATAGGAGGTTTGGTCATATAAACTTTAAAATCTTAAATAAACTTGTGAAAGGAAATCTGGTTAGAGGTTTGCCTTCCAAAATTTTTGAAAATGACCACATTTGTGTTGCCTGTCAAAAAGGAAAGCAACACAAAGCCACTTGTAAGTCCAAGCTTGTGACTTCTAACAGCCAACCTTTACAAATCTTGCATATGGACCCTTTTAGACCTACATTTGTAAAGAGTCTTATAGGGAAAATGTATTACCTAGTAATCACTGATGACTATAGCCGATTTAGTTAGGTTTTCTTCTTAACAAAGAAGGATGAAACTAGTGGTATCCTTAGAAATTTCATAACAGGGATAGAAAACCAATTGAATCATAGGGTTAAAATCATTAGAAGTGACAATGGGACTGAGTTTAAGAATCAAGATTTGAATCAGTTCTGTAATTCAAAAGGGATTAAGAGGGAATACAGCAACGCTAGAACTCCACAGCAAAATGGAGTTGCTGAAAGAAAGAATATGACTCTTATTGAGGCAGCTAGAACTATGTTGGCATATTCATTATTACCTATACAATTTTAGGCTGAAGCAGTTAATACTGCTTGTTATGTACAGAATAAGGTATTAGTGATTAAACCTCATAATAAGACACCTTATGAACTCTTAATTGGTAGACCACCCATTATAAGTTTCATGAGACCTTTTGGCTGTCCAGTGACTATTCTTAACACTCTTGATCACCTAGGCAAATTCGATGGAAAGGCTGATGAAGGCAGAAGAAAACCTGCATGTAAGTAGCAAGGCTTTTAGGGTATATAGCCACAGAACTAGGAAGGTAGAAGAAAACCTGCATGTAAACTTTCTTGAAAATCAACCAAATATTGTAGAAAATGGACCAAAATGGCTGTTTGATATTGATTCTCTAACCAATACTATGAATTATCATCCAGTCAGTACAAGAAATAGAGCTAATGTTAATGCAGGTATATAGACAAATTCTGATGCAGGACAAGCTAAAAAGGAGATAGTTCCTGATCAAAAATACATCCTATTACCATTGTTGTATACAAGTTCTTATAGTCCTTCTACTTCTGAGGAAGATGTGTCCTTACTAAATGATGATGATGCTGGCAAAAAGGTGGAACAAGAACCAGCAAATGTGGAAGATCACACCTTGAAGGATGTTGTTAATAATATGTTGAATCAAGAAAAGATGGCTACAAAGCATTCTGATGATGCAAGAAGCCAATTTGAAGAAGAGTGTGATGCACAGCTGTTTAAAGGAATGAGAACAAGAACTAGCAGTACTAACAGTTTTAATACTGTTAGAACTCCACTTAATACTGCTAGTGCTTTAAGAACAAGTTATCCTGCTGGGACATCAAGTGAACCACAACTTATGCCTATTGATGGATCATTTTCAATAGATATCAATGATTATCCAGATGATCCACTCATGCCTGAATTGGAGGATACTGCTGAAATTCATAGTACTGGCATTTTTGGCAGTGCTTATGATGATTCTCCAAATACACCTATTGATGATCAAAGTGTGGGTGCAGAGGCTGACTTTAACAACATGGAACCTTCCATAAATGTCAGTCCTATTCCCACAACAAGAATTCATTCCATTCATCCCAAAGATCAGATCATTGGAGATCCAAAATCAGCAGTACAAACAAGAAGAATGGCTAAGAAAAGTGAAGCAGGATTGGTATCCTTCATAAACAAGCAAAGAAGGACAAATCACAAGGATTTTTAGAATTGCTTATTTGCTTGTTTTCTCTCTCAAGTGGAACCAAAGAAGGTAAATCAAGCTTTGGATGATGTAAGCTGGGTGGAAGCTATGCAGGAAGAGCTTCTACAGTTCAAGCTACTCAATGTTTGGACTCTGGTAGATTTACCTAAGGGAAAGAAGGCCATTGGTACTAAATGGGTCTTCAGGAATAAGAAAGATCAGAGAGGGATTGTGGTAAGGAACAAAGCCAGATTGGTAGCACAGGGTCATAGACAAGAAGAGGGCATAGACTATGATGAAGTGTTTGCTCGCTCAATTAAGCCACCTAAACAAATCATACAAAATTTTTCTATAATCCATACAAGCCTATACACATCAATCCTAAGAACACACTAAGGTGTCTTACAAGCAATAGGTATCTTCATTTGCAAGGAATTTAAGAAGAAAACTGGGAAGGTTTAGGGGTTCTAAACCTAATCTTGGTTTATAAGCCTGTAAGCTTTGTTTTGAGTCTAAACACGGGTTTAACATTTATTTCTCATCTCATACATCATCCCTAAGGTCTTCCTAATTCCTTTATACTTTTTATTATCATTATTTTATGTATTATATGTTATTTATGCTATAATCACCACACTAGAGGGACTTTTTTAATATGTAAAATGAGTTTTTACATTTATGCCGCTATTATGCACTTATTCTTATGTCATATGGTCATATATATCATGGAAAAATAAATGTAAAAGTATGTTAACCTATGGATTAAGTATAAACATGTTTAGGTTAAATTAGGGTTTTATAAGGTTACTTAATCTTCACATGTGAAAATAATAGAAAGTAAATTGTTAAACATTTAATTCATAGGACCAAATGGAAAATATAATGGACTATGTACATTAAAATATAGTATCACATATGTTACATATAGTTTATTAGGGTTTTTAAAGTAAACTATCTAAAAAAAATAATGCATAAAACAAGTTTTAAAAAAACAGGCCGATGTTTTATGGGGGTGTTCATGTTGGAAAAATAATATCTTAGGGGCTGTTTTGTAATTCGAAATTACATATATGTTTTATGATTTTATAAAATACTACATGTCACAAGGATCGATGGGTCATAAAGAACTCGAAAAACCGATAATAACAGAATAAGATTACACCATTTACACAATTTAAGATATTAATACTGTATATAAAAAACAAATTTTTAATATAAAAAGTACTATCACCACAGAAACTTTATACTTTTAAACATCCATAATATAATAAAACTTTTAATTACAGAACGTACTCGAAGGAATCACAAAAATCGTAAGTTTAAAACAATATGTATCGCGATTACAGTTTTAACGCTAATTTAAAACGACAAACGAGCTGTTTTTGAACATTAATTTTACTATTCATCGCATAAGAATCAAAAACTTGGAAAAGTGTTATATTTTGATCACTAAGAGAGCACGTCTTACTACGAAGACGTGGGCATAAGAAACGCGACAACGAGCTTAAAACGACCAAATTAGGTCGATTTTACGAAAAGTATATTTTATAAACGGTTTCCACTTTAATATAAATGATATTTTACTAAAACGACTATCTGTTATTATTCTATATAGAATATTACCTGGTATCAAAGTGCTATAATACTAGGGTTTCATAATGAAGGCCCTTTCGGATGGCGAATCGAACGAGTTTTGTTGTATTTACGATTTAAAGTGTCCTAACTCCCCCGGCGAGATGCGTCATGTCCGAACCTCTTTAATTATGATAGCCCGAACCATAGTAACGATATAACAAACTAGAAGATTAAAGTTGCAATGTTATTAATTAAATTACTTGTTAAAAAACTGATACGACCCATATTTACCTTTATGGTTGCTATTCGGATATTTTCCGTAATACATTTTCGCCATTTACCAGATTATTTCATCACTAAAGACTTCCCCCCCAATCCTAAGGAGAGTTCAATACGCGCATTTCAATCTTTTCAATGTTTATAAACCCGCGAAGGGGAATACAATGCTCGTTTACAAACTTGAATATTTTACTACAGTACAATTACCTTCAATACTTAGTGAGTTCTATAGCCCCCTTTTTACTACTTAATTGTTTTACAAACTCTAAGGGTGAATTACATTGCTTATTTACTATCGGACACAAGAGTATTATTCTAATTGTTTTCAAGTGTTTTTAAAAAAAAATGGAATTTTTTTTGGGAGTGGTAAAAAAAAAAAAAAAAAAATTAAAAGTGGTTGAAAAAAAAAATAAAAAAAAAAAAATTAAAAAAAAAAAAAAAAAAAAAAAAAAAAAAAAAAATAATAAAAAAAAAAATTAAAAAGTATTGGGTGTAAAAAAAAAAAAAAACAAAAAAATTAAAAATAAATTTTTAGGGGAGGGAGATTGTTAAAAAATTGATTTAGGTTTAAAAATAAAAAAAAAAAATAAAAAAAAACAACCAACCCCCCTGTTAGAATTCACCTCCACCCCATATAGATGAATGTTTTAAACCCCCCCCCCCCCCCCCCAAACCCGCCCCCCCCCCCCCCACCCAACGTTGAAATAAATTTTAGATATGAATATTTTAATCCCCCCACCCCCTGAGAAGATATATCTGTAATGCTATCCATATTCACTTCCTGAAAATTATTTCCTAAGATCACCACTAATGCTCATTACGTCCCTACTATAACAAGAACCGTCATTTCTATTGTAGTGAGCGCTAGTGTTGAGGTATAGATCTATCGTGACTGAAATCCCCACCCTGAATTTCTGGTCACAAGAATGACCATGGATGCATTTAACATTTGAGAAAACATTTAGGTTGTTGTCTAGCATCCCCAATACCTTTGGGGCACACACTAGTTAAGTCTATCTGGGTCATGATCGATGGACGGTGCAATAATACAAAGTGGTTGGACATGATGAAATGTGTTTCTCCTGTCTACCTTACCTATTTTGGGACGATGGAAGACGTATATAGTCTGCTATTACTTTGTTATGGATCTATCCGGAATCCAGGCGTACATAGTCCAAGCGCCGGATACTGAGCTGATCAGAAGTGTGGTCCCCACTACTGAACATTTCTAGATTTAATTAAATCTCTACTTGGATTTGGAAATAACACTTTTAAGTGTTGTAACGCTACTTTTCTTCTGAAATATTTCTTAAATTATTTCAATACTGCTTTTTACTTAAACCTATAAATTCACCAACATTATTGTTGACGTTTTAGCATGTATTTTCAGGTTACTATTTTGCTAGTGTGTACATATGGAGCTTCGAGTCGCTCGAAATAAATATATTTTTTGAAGGCTTAATAACTTGAGTACTATTTGACAATTTTTGGACAATGTTTTCTTAATTCATTATAAATGAACCTGTGTAACCTGACTCTAATTTTTACTAAATTGAATGTGACATTTTATAAAACGTCTCTTTTGAGGTCGTTTTCTGTGACATTGTGTTTTGTGCCCTGAAGTAGCACCCCAATGTTACCATTCCGCTGCGTTGTCCTGATTTTTGGGGGAGGTGAACAGATGGTATCAAGAGCTGAAGTCATAGAGCACAAAGGTCGTTTCAAAACCTAGACTATGACCATGTTTGTCAAAATATAGAGTCTTTCCTGTTTTAAATCCGATATCCGCATCACATAGGCTTGCCCCAGGTAACTTATAACTCTCTTTGCATCCCTACTAACTATTACATGGATAATGAGATATTTAATACTAGACTATGATTTCGTTCCTTACTTGTATCATATGTATGTCTTTACAATTTACCTAATATCGGTCCTTATAAATATTATCACTCTGATTTTTCACGTACTTCCTGATTTCTCATTTACCTCCTTCGAGCGCCAAATACTGGGTATTATATAAAATACCATATACCTATGGTTTATATCTTATAGAATCTATTACGATTTGACTTCGAAACTTTTTCCGCGACTTAACTTTCACCTCATACGTGTCACCTTGGAGCTACCTACCTTAAAAACACGTCTTTTTTAACGTCCATATGTTGATTGAATAGTTCATTACGTTCATTTTCTTTGACTACTTCTGCGTTTGTTCGATATTCTTATACATTGTTAGTGACCTATCACTTACAAACAATCTCGATGTCAAACCATAAGAACCATTTTGCTACTATCATTTTGTTGTCCACCCTAATGAGCTACATCACGTACACTTCATTTGACTAAGCATTTCGTTGTAGAAACTAATTGATACCATTTCATACACCCCACTATTTTGTGTACGGAAAGAGCATTGCATCGTTGGCCCTCAAATATACATACCCCCTAGTCGCCTAGTATATTTGGTGCATAGACTAGAACTACCTAGCATTAAGGAAAAAAACCATGTCATGACTAAGAATAAGTACTTTAAAACCTACACCTCTTTATCAACACAATTCCGAAAGAAATTTCTGCATCGCTTCTCTAAACCGTACCCTCTTCAGGTGTTGTAACCTGAGCCTTGGGGACAAGGCTCTTCTAACCGGAGGAGACTATAACACCCCGTGTTTTAGGACAATGTATGACGTTAATAAAGTCACCATTTATTTTTAGTATTTGTAACCGATTTGTTTTTAATGAAAACTATACGGTTAAATCGCGTGAAGCTAAAAAAAAAATGATTCCGATAAACTAAACGGGCACCAAACAATAGTTTACGTCAAACAAGTGTTAAATAAATATTACGATGATAATTTATAACTTTTCGTATTTTTTTAAGATATTTTTCTAGATATTTTATTAGATATTTTTCTAGATATTTCTTTAGATATTTATCTAAAATATCTTTTAGATATTTTCCTTTAACTTAACCCTAGTTAACTTAACTAGAGTTTCTTAACCTTAGTTAAGCCTAGATAAAGGATTAAACTAGTAAGAAAAACATACAAAACACATTCCTAAGGTGTAAAACACAAAAATCTCTCCCATTTCTCTCTATACATGCCACGGCTCAATTAAGCCACCTAAACAAATCATACAAATTTTTTCTATAATCCATACAAGCCTATACACATCAATCCTAAGACACACTAAGGTGTTTACAAGCATTGGTTCTTCATTTGCAAGGATTTAAGAAGAAAAGGGAAGGTTAGGGTTCCAAACCTAATCTTGGGTTTATAAGCTTGTAAGCTTTGGTTTTGAATCTAAACACGGGTTTAACATTCATTTCTCATCTCATACATCATCCCTAAGGTCTTCCTAATTTCTTTATACTTTTTATTATTATTATTTTATGTGTTATATGTTAATTATGGCTAAATCACCACTAAGGACTTTTTAATATGTAAAATGAGTTTTATTTTATGCCATTTTAACACTTAATACTTATGGACTATGGTCATATAATCAGGAAAAATAAATGTAAAAGTATGTAACCTATGGATTAAGTAAAACAGTACTGGCATTTTTGGCAGTGATTATGATGATTCTCCAAATACAGTAGAAACTCGATAAATTAATACTCGATTATTTAATAAACTCTCTAAGATAATATTTTTTGCCGGTCCCGACTCGGGGATAGGGTGCTAAATTAATAATTCGCTAAAATTATAAGATAATACATTTTTGATAATTTCTTTAGACCCCATATAAAATATAAATTAATAATTCCTTATATATAGCATATTACATGAATGATTTATGAAGGTTTCTTGAAAAATGACTCAATTGTCTTTTGTTTTTTGTTGAAATCAATTTCCCCTTGAATCTCGTCTCTAATTTTCCTTAGCATGGTAAGAACTTCTGGTGTTGTTTTCTCATAGCTCAACAAGAAATTGTTCAATGTGATTGCCGCTTTAATAGCTTCGTTTCGCGAAGGGGGTTCCATTGTAGAACTTTCATCATCTTCTTCATCGATATCATCTTTATTAATTCCAATAACGCTTTCAATAATTTCTTCATCAGTCAACAACTGTGCAACTACATTTTCTTCTGGGTGAGTCAGAACATCTTCGACATCCATTGCATTGCGATAACCCAACTCTTTGATCAAATTCTGGAGTTCTTGAGTGCTTTCACCACCTTCATCTGAGTTCTCAAAAGTCATGTTATCTGTTGATCGAAGTTTACAATGACGAAAGCAGTTCGCAATTGTATTTGCACTAACATCCATAGTCCATGCTGAAATTGCAAGATTCATTGCATCTAATACATTTATTTTTGCTGGATTTGGAACCCCTAATTCATAACCCTCCAAAAGACTTCTATAAAATCGACGACGATAATGCATCTTAAAAGCTCGTATGATCCCCGCGTCACAAGGTTGAATTTTTGAAGTTGTGTTTGGTGGCAAAAAAAATAATTCAACATTTCGTAATCCTTCAATAATTTTTGGATGAGCAGGGCAATTATCCACAATCAAGAGAATTTTTCTTCCAACCATTTTTTTATCAAGTTGGCGAACATATTCTTCAAATAACACACCAGTCATCCAAGCTCGTTTGTTAGCACGGTACTCACAGTTCAGACTGTTCAAGTTTACATTCTTGAAGCACCTTGGTTTAGCATATTTCCCAATAATCCATAAAGGAAGTTTTTCCGAACCGTCCTCATTACAGCAAATAGCAACAGTTAGTCTTTCCTTGTCTTGTTTTTTCCCTTCAAGCTGCATTGTTGCAAGGGAATGATCCGGTTGAAGTCTAAAAAACAAACCTGTTTAAGATCAAAACATGTAAATAATTACATCACTAAAGTACAAAATATAAAATAAAATAATAAAAAAACAAACCTGTTTCATCCATATTAAAGATGTCTTTCATTTCAAACTGATCAACTTTGTCTCTTATGGATTTTAATTTGTCCTCCATGCCCTCCATTTCAACAGATCCACTCTCTCCAAAACGCCGGAAATTTTTAATTCCATATCTTGCTTTGAACTTTCCAAGCCAACCAATAGAAAAAGTAAAGTCTGGAGTATCCACTGGATACATATCTTTCATGAACTTTTTCGCCTTCTCGATGATTAGTTCACCTGTCATATTCACATGTTCTTGATATTGAAGAATCCATTCATAGAGAGATTTTTCTAGGTCAGGAAATTTTGCCGGTTTGTGTCGCTTAACATCGCCTCTTTCGGGAGCAAGTGAGAGATACTCTAAAGACCGCTTAACTGTATTCGATATTGTCGCTTGACTCACCTGCAAACCATAGTTACTATGAACCCATTCTTGCAATTGCTTTTGAGTGAGACTTGGATTATCCTTGTTGTGCTTGCATAATGCTCTTCGAATCTCGTCTGTCATTGTTGTTTTTTTCACACCTTTAAGATGGGAAGCCATGTTGTGTGTATGATTTGTTTGTGTTAACCTATTTTGATCTTGTATTTATATAGAAAATATTTTTAATGTCCATAAAGTGATACATTGAACACAAGAAGCATAATAAGGTGGGAGATTGAAGGTTTCTTTCAAATTAGGCCGTTTATTTGATATACATGCATTGTATACAATAATTAAGTGGAAGCTTGAAAGGTGTTTGTAAACTAAGTATTCTACTATAAATTAATAAAATATTAATTAATATATAAATTAATAATTATTAATTTATCGATTAATTAATAACTCTTTTAATTAATAAATTTTGGTGGTCCCAAGTGTATTATTTTATAGAGTTTCTACTGTACACCTATTGATGATCAAAGTGTGGGTGCAGATGCTGACTTTTACAACATGGAACCTTCCATAAATGTCAGTCCTATTCCCACAACAAGAATTCATTCCATTCATCCCAAAGATCAGATCATTGAAGATCCAAAATTAGCAGTACAAACAAGAATGATAGCTAAGAAAAGTGAAGCAGGATTGGTATCCTTCATAAACAAGCAAAGAAGGACAAATCACAAGGATTTTCAGAATTGCTTATTTGCTTGTTTTCTCTCTCAAGTGGAACTAAAGAAGGTAAATCAAGCTTTGGATGATGTAAGCTGGGTGGAAGCTATGCAAGATGAGCTTCTACAGTTCAAGCTACTCAATGTTTGGACTATGGTAGATTTACTTAAGGGAAAGAAGGCCATTGGTACTAAATGGGTCTTCAAGAATAAGAAAGATCAGAGAGGGATTGTGGTAAGGAACAAAGCCAGATTGGTAGCACAGGGTCATAGACAAGAAGAGGGCATAGACTATGATGAAGTGTTTGCTCCTGTGGCAAGGATTGAAGCAATCAGATTATTCTTAGCCTATGCATCATACATGGACTTCACTGTGTACCAAATAGATGTGAAAAGTGCATTTATATATAGCACTATTGAAGAGGAGGTTTATGTTAACCAAGCTCTAGGCTTTGAGGATCCAGAATTTCCCAATAAAGTCTACAAGGTGGAGAAAGCATTGTATGATCTTCATCAAGCTCCTAGAGCTTGGTATGAGACTTTATCAACCTACCTATTGGAAAATAGATTCAGTAGAGGTACTATTGATAAGACTTTATTCATCAAGAAGATCAAAAATGACATTCTACTTGTCCAGGTATATGTAGATGACATCATTTTTGGGTCAACTAAGAGGTCTTTGAGTACTGAATTTGAGAAGCTTATGCATAAAAGATTTCAGATGAGCTCCATAGGGGAACTCACTTTCTTTTTGGGTCTTCAAGTAGAACAGAGAAAAGATGGAATATTTCTAAGTCAAGACAAATATGTATATGACATCTTGAAGAAGTTTGGATTTACTACTGTGAAGACAGCTAGCACACCAATGGAGACACACAAATCCTTATCATCCAATGCAGCTGAACCAGATGTTGATGTCCACCTATACAGATCCATGATTGGCACTTTGATGTATTTAACATCTTCCAGGCCAGACATCATGTTTGCTGTATGTGCATGCTCCAGATTTCAAGTTACCCCAAAGGTTTCTCATATGCATGCAGTGAAGATGATCTTTAGATATCTTAAGGGTAAACCCACTTTGGGCCTTTGGTATCCCAAGGATTCACCTATGGATTTAATAGCCTATTCAGATAGTGACTATGCAGGGGCAAGTATTGATAGAAAATCTACCACTAGAGGTTGTCAGTTCTTAGGTTCCAGGTTAGTCTCTTGGCGATGCAAGAAACAAACCATTATGGCTAATTCAACAACAGAAGCAGAGTACATTGCTGCTTCTCACTGCTGTGGACAAGTTTTGTGTCTTCAAAATCAGTTACTTGACTATGGATATAACTTCATGAGGATAAAGATTCACATTGACAGTGAGAGCACTATTAGTGTTATCAAGAATCCTGTCTCTCATTCCAAGACAAAGCACATAGAGATTTGATTTCATTTTATAAGAGACTTTTATAAGAAGAAATTGATTGAAACCGAACATCGATAGATAATCTTTTAAATATGAGAGTGTAGTCTAATTGAATAAAATATGCTCAAATATGCCACTGTGTTTGTATACATGCTATTGTTTCTTATACACGTTCAACCCGATAACAACCCGACAACCCGACCCGATTCAACCAGACCCGTTTTGACTCGAAACCTGATAACCCGATATTTTTATAAGGTCGGGTTAAGGTCAATATTTAAGACACCAAAACCCGAATCAACCCGACACGACCAACCCGATAACCCGATAACACCCCTAATTGCAATTTAGTTCATGCAAAATACCCGCGGACGATCGAGTTTTTTTTAAATTGTTTATTTTTATGCCCTTAATTAAATGATTATTTTTACGTAATTAATTATATTCTTTCTTTTAATATTTATATTATTGATTATAAAAAAATTGATTAGTTTAATATTATATAATAATTAATTAATTGCCAAAAGCAAAAAAAAATAATTAATTATGATATAAATGTAATAAATGACAATAATTAGTTGTAATATTTATTATGATATAAATGTAATAAATGATAATGATTGGTCTATGATGAAGTCTCTTTTCTAAATTGATGGGGTCCAAACCCACCAACCCTTTATGGCAATTATGATATAAATGTAATAAATGACAATAATTAGTTGTAATAATTAACTCTTAGAATATTTATAGCTTGTTTATTCAAATTAACATGATCAATCTTGTTTTACCATAACTTTAGAGGATTTTTTTTTAAAGAATACATATGTAATTTACTTCCTAAAGAATATATATGACTTTATCTAAAAGACTCAACAAAAAACCAAACATGGCTGTTAAGTTTATCTGTATGTGAATTTTCTCCCACGTGCCCTTTAAAATAAGATATACAGTAGTAAATGACAATAATTAGTTGTAATAATTAACTCTTATAATATTTGTACCTTGTTTATTCAAAATTTGTAGAAAGAATACATATGTAATTTACTTCCTAAAGAATATATATGACTTTATCTAAAAGACTCAACAAAAAACCAAACATGGCTGTTAAGTTTATATGTATGTGAATTTTCTCCCATGTGCCCTTTAAAATAGGGTAAAAGTTGAAAAATACCAACGAAGTTTTCAAAATGTTCTGACATTACCAACGAACTAAATTGCGTCATACCTACACCAACGAACTTGTAAGTTATGTGTAAATATCACCAATATGACCGGGTAAAATATTCACGTCATTAATTTTTTAATTTTATTTATTCCACGTCACCTTTTATCATCTCTTCTCCATAAGATCTTTTTCTTTCATCTCTTTAATCAACAACTACAACAAATCTTAATACCATCTCCAGTACAAAAAAAAAAAATCTCAGTTTCTTAGTGTTCTTAACAAAGCTTTATAGATTTTAACACATAACGCATCATCAATCTAAGGTTCAAATGAAAAACAATATAACATAAACCCACAACAACAAAACCATTGTTTTGAATTTGAGTCGAGTCGTATGTGTGGTAAACAAAACAAAGAACATTAAGACCCAAGAACAGATCTGTGCTGTTTATCTTATCATTTCGAAAAACAAAACAAATGCCTACCCGATACCTCTTTGAAAAGATCTAAGCCGAGTCACTGTCTTGGTGTAACAATATTGAAGAAAACAAGGAAGGTTTATATATTTCGTGGTTGTGTTATTCCTAAACCAACCTCGGCCATTAATATCTCTTTAAACATCTCCAATGAGGTTTCCGGCGAGTTTACGGTATCTCGATCTATCGATAAATATGTTATCCGGTGAAGTTGTTTCTCACAGCCGCATTCGGCACAACTGTTACAACCATCACCTTGGGTTTTAATCACTTTATGTGTGAAACAGGCTGGATTGGGTTTTTTGGTTTCATTGGGATTTGATGATGATGAAGTGATAATGGATTTGTTGGCGGTGTTTGATGAGGATGAAGTGATATATGGATTATGTTGGCGGTGTTGTGGTGTTTGCGTGTGGGGGTAAAGTGGGTTTGAGGTGGTGATGGTTGTGGGGGGGTGGGGGGGGGGGGGGGGGGGGGTTGGGTGTGACTTGTGGCGGTGTGGGTCGTGGGGATGACAAGTCGGTGGTTGGATTATGTAAACCTTAAAGTACTTTGACTTTTTGGGGGAGTGAGATTATCGTATATTTAAGTAATATAAAAAATTGTGTGCAACTAGGATGGTAAATGACTCCTCGGTGATAGTGATATTGTCACACTTATTAGTGGACGTAATAGATCTTTGTTGTGTTGAATGTTGAATTTTCATGGCCTTTGAATAATATTCGTAGTATTCGCGTGTCGGTAAAAGTTTACGGTATGGGTGAAATAAGAAAAATATTTGACTAAGTTCGTTGGTCTGCTAGGTAGGATGAATTTAGATCGTGGTATATATCGGACTTCATTATGGAAACTTCGTTGGTATTTTTCAGCTTTACCCTTTAAATTTTTTTGGACGGTGAGCCAACCATTCCTCCCTCTTCGCGCCTGTCGCTCTCTTTAGTCTTTGTTTTATTATCAAAATACGCACTTACATGTTATACTTTAATTCTCAATTAAAATAGAGAATAGTTATGTTAAAAAAAGAAGTTAAAATAGATTTATAGTGTGTTTGAGATTTTATCATATTAATGAATAGTGCAAGTAGTGGTTATTCACACTAAAATTTTTTGATTTGTAAAATAAACACTTATTTGTAAAGTATATAAATATATATTAAAAAAAAATGTTTTGCAATTACGTAGTGTAGTATTTCTTTATACAAGTAACAAGTATCAGACATCATTCCCTTATTTTAGGACCACAATCCCAAATTCCGCCCAAAAGGACTTTAAAAACGATTGAATGCCACCGATTTCAATTCTCAAAACGAAATTTTAGGCTCCAAATATCAAACTCCCGCCAAAACTCAAAAACTGCCGACCTACCTTTTGCCTTTTCATTTCCCGCCTTCAATTTCACTCACATTTCCCCCAAATTTCAAATCCACCCGCTCTTAATTAATTCAAACACCCAAACACCCCACTTATAAAATCCCCCCTTCACACCCTGCTATTCATCACCACATTCAACAGACCCTAATCCCAAAATCACTATATCCTCATATCCAAACACCCCTAATCAACCAATCTCCAACCATGCCTTCATTCCCAGAAGAGCCTCTTCTCGCCTCGAACCCCGACCGCTTCTGTATGTTCCCAATCCAATACCCCCAAATATGGGAAATGTACAAAAAAGCTGAAGCATCATTCTGGACCGCTGAAGAAGTTGATTTATCGCAGGATCAGCGTCAATGGGAGGCGTTAACTGACGATGAGCGCCACTTTATTAAGCATGTTCTCGCGTTTTTCGCAGCGTCCGACGGGATTGTGCTCGAGAATCTCGCGGGGAGGTTTATGAAGGAAGTGCAGGTTTCTGAAGCGCGTGCGTTTTACGGGTTTCAGATTGCGATTGAGAATATTCATTCAGAGATGTATTCTTTACTTTTGGAGACTTATATTAAGGATTCAAACGAAAAGACCCGTCTGTTTCGCGCGATTGAGACGATCCCGTGTATTGAAAAAAAGGCGAAATGGGCGATGAAGTGGATTGATGGGTCAGAGACTTTCGCAGAGCGAATTATTGCTTTCGCGTGTGTTGAAGGGATCTTTTTTTCGGGCAGTTTTTGTGCGATCTTTTGGCTTAAAAAGCGTGGCCTAATGCCGGGTTTAACTTTCTCAAATGAGTTAATTTCGCGCGATGAAGGCCTGCATTGTGATTTCGCTTGCTTGTTGTATAGCTTATTGAAAATGAAAATAAGCGAGGAGCGTGTAAAAGGGATAGTTAAGGATGCTGTTGAGATAGAGCGCGAATTTGTTTGTGACGCGTTGCCGTGTGGTTTAGTTGGGATGAATGGGGATTTAATGAGTACTTATATCGAGTTTGTGGCAGATAGGTTGTTGGTGTCTTTGGGTTATAGTAAGGTTTATAATGTGTCGAATCCGTTTGATTGGATGGAGTTGATTTCGCTGCAAGGGAAGACTAATTTTTTCGAGAAGAGAGTTGGGGAGTATCAGAAGGCTTCTGTGATGTCTGGTTTGAATGGGAATGGTGATGATCATGTGTTCAAGATGGATGATGATTTCTAGATTACTTGTTGTTTTTAATAAGTTTTTGATTATTCTTAAGTAGTTTAATTTGTTATTTGGCTGTCTGCAACTCTTAGGTTTCAAAAAGTATGGTTATTGTATTTCTTTTGTATTGAATTGGTTATGAAATATATGATGTTTGTGAATAAATGCTTGTTTGGGTCCAATATTTTACTGTACTTGGTTGTTTGTTTATGCGTTAAAGTGTTATGATTATTTTTTACCCAAATAAGTGTTACAGTATGATTATTGTATTTTTTTTGGTACTGAAATGGTTCAGAAATCAGAAGTGTATGCAGTTGTGAATAAATTTCTTTGGTGTGGCATTGAATTTGGTAATTGGACTTTTATGTTTTACTGATAAGTTGTGACAAATAGTAAGCAGTGACTTGTGGATTCTTTTATTTAAGGCCTCTGATTTACTTTGCATAAAAGTTTATGGATTGAGATCTTTTAATGTTTAACTCTCTCATGTTAGTGATAATGTGAGATGAGACAAAATAGTAAATTATTTCCATTAATTAGTGGTGGTCTCATTTTATCATTTTCATGTTGTTGATTGGTTCAACTTGACCAACATGAGAGGATAAACTTAAGAGAATCTTCATCAAAAGTTTATCTATTGTTTGAATCTTACAAAGACTTGTAAATTTGTGTTATTCTGTAAGAACCAAAAGAATACATTCTTATTGAGAAACAATAACG
>BQNB010113495.1:0-21928 GCA_026074375.1 Tanacetum coccineum
CTCTAGGACTATTAGCTCAAAAATAAATTAACATAAAAGAAGGTTTAAAACTTAAAGCCAATGAAATTTCAGTTGTCAAAGAGAAACACGATGAGTTAGTCAAACAGAGTCTTTTAACAAAGTCACTATTAGAAATTTTGTATAACAAACTTAATTCTGTTAGTATTATAGTTAATTCTGCTAGTATAATAGTTAGTACTGGTAGAAGGTTTATCATAGTTAGTACTGGCAGTATTAAATAGTTAATACTGTTTATGTAATAGTTAAGTCTGCTTACGCAGAAATTAGTTAGAGTTAAAGATATGCATGAGATATCTTAGGAAAAGATATGCATTATCTTTATACGCATTTTGTAAAGCCCATTAGGGTTTCCTTAGTCTATAATCATAGAGATCGAATAGTAATCATAGTTTGTAATCTGTAACCTAGGCAGATTCAAAGTTCAATATAAAAGTGTTTTGATTGTGTTCTTCTTTACATTGTTGATTAAATTCCGCGTAATCAATAGTGGTTAATCATTGTTTCATCATTGTTACTTTAGATTTATCTAAGGCAACAAACCCTTTACAAGCTAAAGGTTAAGATCCATTAAGCAAAGGGATCCTACAAGTGGTATCAGAGCTTGTGAGGAAACTCTGAAAAAGAAGAACTTCTTTTGAATCAGAACTACTACAAATCAAAGAGATGGCTGATCAAGATACTCCTCCACCAACAATCACTGCTATGAAGATCCCTATCATTAAGAAGGGAGAATACGATATCTGGAGTATGAGGATGAGACAATACATTTGTCACACAGATCATAATCTGTGGGATATTATTGTCAATGGAGATCTGGAAGATGAGGCTACACCTTCAGGAGAACAATCTAGTCCTCCTGTTCCTAAGACTGCAAAACAATTGGCTGCTAGAAGGAATCAAGAAAGGATTAAGAGCATCTTGCTCTTAGCAATACCTGATGAGTACCTCCTCAAGTTCCACAATGTTCCTGATGCTAAATCTTTGTGGGCTGCAATAAAATCTAGATTTGGAGGTAATGAGGAATCCAAAAAGATGCAAAAGAATGTTCTGAAACATCAGTTTGAAAATTTTGTTACTGCATCTAATGAAACTTTGGATAAGGCTTATGATAGATTTCAGAAACTCATAAGTCAACTGGAAATTCATGGAGCCTATGTATCAAAGGAAGACATTAATCAGAAGTTTTTAAGAAGTCTTCCTCCTTCATGGAGTCAAATAGCACTGATCATGAGAAATAAACCAGATATTGATGAGGTTGATATTGATGACCTTTACAACAATCTTAGGGTGTATGAAGATGAATTGAAAAGGTCTTCAGGTTCCAACTCTGCTTCTCAGAATTTGGCTTTTCTTTCCTCTGAGAATACTAACAGTACTAATGAAGTTAGTACTGCCAGTGGAGATTTTGGGGTTAGTACTGCTGGTGGAATTAATCAAGTTCCATCTACTCCAAGTGCTCATGATATAGCTTACTCCTTTCTTGCACAACCAACAACCAGTCCTCAACTTGAGAATGAGGATTTTCAGCAGATGGATGGAGATGACTTAGAGGAATTGGATCTTCGATGGCAGGTGGCTATGTTGACTGTCAGAGTAAAGAAGTTCATTCAGAGGACAGGAAGAAATATGGACTTCAAAGAAAAACGACCTGTTTCTCTTGATAAGTCAAAGATTGAGTGCTACAACTGTCATAGAAAAGGACATTTTGCTAGAGAATGTAGATCTGGAAGGAGTCAAGGAAGAAGACCTTATGGTGACAATGGCAGGAGCAATGCACAAACAACTGAATCTTCATCTCAGGCATTGGTGGCTCAAGATGGTCTATGAGGCTATGACTAGAGCAATGATTTTGAAGTAGAACCAGTCAACTATGCTTTGATGGCCATCTCCTCTTCAAGCTCATCAAGTTCTTCTGACAGTGAGGTACAAAAATGTTCTAAATGTCTTGAATCATTTAAATGTCTTCAAAAGAACTATGATACTGAGAGAGAAAAGCATAACAAAGCCAAACTAGAAATTAGGGGTTATGAGATAGCCTTAGAGTCACTAGAAGCTAGAATTCTTGGACATGAAAAGAATGAATTAGCTCGGGGTAAGAGATATGAGTTTCAAAACTATGATCTTAAGTGTAGAGAAATAAAAATTAACAACTTAAATCTAGAATTAGAAAAGGTTGTTAAGGAAAGAGATGAATTGAAACTCAAGATTGAAAAATGGGAAGGGTCATCAAAAAATTTCACTAAGATAATCAATAGTGGTTAATCATTGTTACTTTAGATTTATCTAAGGCAACAAACCATTTACAAGCTAAAGGTTAAGATCTATTAAGCAAAGGAATCCTACAAGTGGTATCAGAGCTTGTAAAGAGTTTGTTTAATGGATCTTAACCTTTAGCTTGTAAAGGGTTTGTTGCCTTAGATAAATCTAAAATAACAATGATGAAACAATGATTAACCACTATTGATTACGCGGAATTTAATCAACAATGTAAAGAAGAACACAATCAAAACACTTTTATATTGAACTTTGAATCTGCCTAGGTTACAGATTACAAACTATGATTACTATTCGATCTCTATGATCTTCTGTAGAACTATATCTACTAACTATGCCTAGGGATCCTTTTATAGACTAAGGAAACCCTAATGGGCTTTACAAAACGCGTATAAAGATAATGCATATCCTTTCCTAAGATATCTCATGCATATCTTTAACTCTAACTAATTTCTGCGTAAGCAGACTTAACTATTACATAAACAGTATTAACTATTTAATACTGCCAGTACTAACTATGATAAACCTTCTACCAGTACTAACTATTATACTAGCAGAATTAACTATAATACTAACAGAATTAAGTCTGTTATACAAAATTCCTAACAATCCTCCCCTAAACTTGAACTTCACTTGTTAACTTCAAGTTTCTTCAGTTGTCTTCAGTTTGGGCTTTTGAGAATTGTATCCAAGCATGTCTTTAAGTCCTTAGCTTCTCTTGAATGATGATCTGTTTGATGTTCTTTGAAAAACTAGATCATACTTTGTCTTTTAGTCTTTGTCTTCTCTTCACAACTACACAACAACATCCAACTAAGTTGCCTTTGTAGTTTTTGGCAAACTGTCACACCCCGCCAAAGCGGAAACACGAGCCGTAACGTCATGGATATCATCACAACACAATGGTGTCAACAATAGAGAAACACTAAAATGCATATCTAAGTCATAAAAGACACAATTGTGTTCATGACAATTATCGAAAACCAACCCTGAAACGGACATCTTGTATTAATGAAAAAGGTTTCACCAATACAAGAACTAATACTTCATGAACTGATAAATCAAATAACATTCAACAAAATCCAGGAGCGGTCACTCTAGCCACTTCTCTTAACCTCAATATTCCACGAGCTCACCTAAATAATGATGCTTAAAATCGTCAAACACAATGGTTTGTGAGAGTTTAGGTTAAGACACATAAATAACATCTAAAAAATAATTGCTGCGATTAGTTAAAACAATTCTAACAATCACCCATGATAACGCCACAGTCCACTGGTTATATTAATCCTTAATCACATAGGGTCATGGGTAGATCACTTTACCCTATGATCGGAACACAAAGTCAGTATGTATTATTTCAACCCTTCAGTTGGATTTGTTTGTGGTAAGCACCACTCCACTCTTAACTGAAACTTAACATACTTCTACAACAATAATAAGCTCCAAATGATCACCAACGCCATGGAGTAATTCCTCTTATACACGTACATCCAATCTTGTATCAAAAGCCTAAGGAGCATTTACCATATAATCATACAAACACATTAATCACAAGGAACTAAAACATTTTAAACTCATTGCATCATTTCACCCCAAGTAAAACATATGAAAAAGGCGCTATGTAACTCACTATTGCTTGACTTCCCAAAAAGATTCCAATAAAATCTTCTCAAAACACTTCCGGACCATATTAAACAATTAAGCCAACAATAACGCTTCCTCTAAATTAGGCATTCAAACCCATTATGAGTATCATCAAATATGATGGATATCTATGCTATCTACCTTAGCCTCTTACTGATTTTAAACATTTTCAATAACTCTAACATATGCATTTTACACTTCAATGCTACACTTTATATTTTTTTGTTTTGAGTGGAATTGTATATCCAATTTACGACGTCCTAAACGCACACACTTAAAACTCCCATTAATTCAACCAAATTCACCCATGCTACTTATATCCTTATGAACCTCAATTATTGCTCTCCCAATTCCATTACCATTTTAAAATTACCCTTAGATTTCATTATTCCAAAGTGTTCCAAATTCGTTTCCAGAGTTGTCCTTCTAAAAGTATGATGTTAGATAACCAATTTAGACCTCATTATAGCTTTAGCAAAAATTCAGGGGTCACACACAATATATGAACTAACGTCCATGTGATTTAGAGCCTCTAACTAGATGTCTAAGTATTTTTAGAAAATCAAAAACAAAATAACTGAAATTCGTCACTGTTTTACACACCGATTTTGTAACGACCTTTTGACCCACTTCCCGACCATAAAAACTCACGAGGAAAACTTTTTTGGAAAGTAGACGTTTTGAGGTTATCTCCAGTATGTTGTAAATTATTTATTTGATCTTTTATGATTGAGTTATGACCTCTATAAGATTGACCAAAATTCTGTAGTAAATTAAACAACTACTTCAGGCGATCTAAACCTAAATACACGATCAAATCTTGCAACCAATTAAACTAATGATCAAACAGTTATTATAACATCAAAATCTTTCAGAAACTTAAGAACCCTAATTTATAATCCTAATTTAAAACCCTAATCCATCATGTTTAGATTACTAGAATTGAAAATTTATAACTAGGTTTAAACAAAGATTAGAAAAATACCTTAAAAGAAAAACCCTAACTTTTTTTCTTCTTCTTCTTCTCTTGGTTCGGTCGACAGGTACTAGGGGTGAGGGTTTGCGATTAGTTTTGTATTTATAGCCCACATGGAATATCCTAGATAATTACCAATTCAATTTGTTTCCAAATCAAACTTTTTTTTCTTTTCTCCTTTTTCTTTAAATCGGCCGGCCCCCTTTTTTTATTTTTTATTTATTTAATTATTACATATTTATTTGTATTTCCTTAAATTTTTATAAAAATCTTAACTAATTTAACTATACCATTTTGCATATAAACGAAATTCACTAGATTTTTAAAATAACTTTTTAACCCTTCATTTTTAACCTAATTTTCCTAAAATAGAAATTTTACATTTTTCTTAAGCTTACCGCCTCCTAAATCTAAACCTTATCTTAAATTAACAGAACACAAAATTACCTTATACGTAAAAAAAAATACTTTCACATTCAAACACGAAATACGCCTCAAATCCTCAATAAATCCATTTCCTTGTTCACTCAAAACTGTGAACGAAGATGAACTTAACCTATTTTAACACCAATCCGATCTCTTTGAAGATAATCAAATCAATATATTGATTTAAACAACAAATTTTTTTTTTTTAAACCTTTCCAAAATAACACATATAAAACCCACATAACACATAAATCACATAAATCATACATTGAAAGGCACCTAAGTCAACACTAACGGTTTGACTAACCTGCTCAAAGCCAATGGTTGTCAACAGTATCCATTCCTTTAGGGTAATATCGTCCCCCGAGATTTTAACAAGCGTTTCATCAGCTCGATCAACATACAATGAGGGTTACTTTGACTTTCCTATAATCTCGCGTTCCCAAGTAATCTCAGGACCACGCTTAGATTTACAACCGTACCTTTACTAACGCTATCTTACTTCGCTTTAAACTCTTACTTAAGATCCATTATCTCTACAGGTCCTCAACAAAACGAAGTGTTTTGGCATCTTTATCTCCACTAAGGGAACATGAATACTAGCCTCCGCCAAACATTTATTTAGGTTTGAAACATGAAACGTGTTCATGTATCCACTCAATTCCATCAAGCACCTAATCGATAGCTACAGGACGTTCATTTTAAGAATCTCAAATGGTACTACGTTCTCGGTGCTAACTTACCCTTTTTCCCAAAATGAATTACACCTTTCCAAGGTGATACTTTCAACATTACTCGATCTCCTACTTCGAATTCGAATGGTTTACGTTCTATTATCAGCGTAGCTCTTTTGACGATTCTCTTTGTGCTTTAGTTCTCTTTTTTCACCACACAGTTCAGTCGTTTCTTGAACCAATTTAGGGTCCAATTAAACTACTTTCTCCATTCTCAGCCAATAATATAGTGCGACATACACTTCATTCCATTTACAAGCTTCTAACGGTAAGCACATTTATACATGAATGATAGCTATTAATTGTTAAGAATCAGCCAATGGTAGTTATGAAATCCCCGCTTCCACCAAATTCAATTTCACACGCCTAAACATATCCTCTAAGGTCGGAATCGTATGCTCACTTTGTACATCGTTTTGGGGACTGATAAGCCGTACTCATTATCACAACATCGGTCCCTAAAGCTTTTTTGCACAGTCTGCCAGGCAACGTGAGTAAATGTCCATCTCTATATGTAATAAGCGACAAACATGAATCCTTGTGCTCGCGCATAATTTCATCAATGTAGATCTTTGCTAATTTCTCAGTACTATAGTCTTCTTATATAGTTGGAAAGTGCGACTGAGTTAGTCTTTCGACTATGACCCAAATCGTATCATGCCCACTTTTTAACACTAGGCATATTTAGTGATTAAAATCCATAGTGATCTTATTCCCACTTCCATTCAGGTATCTTAGTTTGTTGTAGTAAACCCGGAAAAGGCCTTTGTGCTGCAACCTTTACCTCTTTTGTACTTGTCTAATACTCACTAACATAAGTAGCAATATCTATCTTCATTCCCGGCCAACGTGTACATATCTCGAAGATTCATAGTACCTATTATTGCTCTGGATGCACAGAGTACTTTGACTTGTGAGCTTCGTCAATGATCATGTTTCTCATGCCTGTCGACTATTGAACCCTTATACGGTCATGAATACATTCTCTTGCCCTCTTTCTTCTCATCTGTGATCTAACCCATGCAGATGTTCCATAGTTTATTCCCTTGCTTAAGCGCCTCGCTCTAGGCCTGCTTGTATCTTTTCTTCTCATTCCAATCTGGATTGTCACTGCATAGCCTCTTACACGTCTAGGTTTGACGGCTCATTGACTACTTAATGAATCAGCCACAACGTTCGCTACTTACCAGGATTGTAACGAATCTCGCTGACTTTAATCACTAAACAATCAATCCCCTCCTTGCGCATATTCAGCTCTTTTCGATCGAAAATGTGTTGAAGGATTTTGTGATCCGTATAGATAACACTCTTAGTACCATATAGATAATACCTCTAAGTATTAAGAGCAAATACAACCGCTCCCAACTCTAAATCATGCGTCGTGTAATTCTTCTCATAGATTTTTAGCTGCCTCGATGTTAGGCAAATAATTTGCCTGTTTATGCTATGAGTTACACAACCTAAATCCTTGGTCGCTGTGCATCATAATAAACTAACGGTAAATATACAACTCCACCAGGTAGCGTCAATATTGGAGCATCACATAAGTTATTCTTTAAGGCCTAAAAATCCTCTTCTTGCTTCACACCCTACACATACTTCTAATTCTTCTGAGTTAAAGAGGTAAGAGGTTTAGAAATTTTGGAAAAATTTTCAATAAATCATCGGTAATAACTGGCTAATCCCAAAAATGATCGAATCTCAGATGGTGTCATAGGGGTCTTCCAATTCTTTACTGCTTCTATTTTACTGGGATCCACATGTATACCATTCTGATTGACAACGTGTCCAAGAAAGTGCAGCCATCTTGCCACCTGAACTCACACTTTAGAGAAATTGGCATAAAGTTTCTCCTTCTTACTATTCAAACACCAAACCCAAATGAACTTCATGGTCTCCTTCGTCTTTGAGTAGATTAAGATGTCATCGATGAACACAATAACAAACTTATCTAAGTACGGTTTGCAAACCTTGTTCATCAGATCCATGAAAACTACAGGTGCATTGGTTAGCCCAAAAGGCATAACCGTAAACTCAAAATGTCCGTATCGTGTTTGAAACGCCATCTTAGGTATGTCGTCTTCATGCACGCGTAGTTGATGATAACCTGACCGAAGGTCTATCTTGGAGAAAAATCGCGATCCTTGTAGTTGGTCAAATAAATCATCAATCCTTGGAAGAGGATATCGATTTTTAACCGTCAACTTGTTCAACTCTCTATAGTCGATGCACATACGAAGCGAACCATCCTTCTTTTTAACGAATCATACTGGCGCTCCCCATGGAGAATGACTAGGTCGTATGAAACCCTTGTCTTGCAACTCTTGTAGCTGCCAGACAATTCTTGCATCTCAAAAGGCGCTAAACGATATGGGGACTTCGCAATTGGCGTTGCTCCAGGAACTAGATCTATGCGAAACTCCACCTGCCGTTGCGGAGGCAATCCTGACAAGTCCTCTGGAAACACATCCTCAAATTCACGTACCACGGATATGTCATTCAACTTTGGTTCATCCTCCTTTGCACTCTTCAACGCTTTGGTGATTCCTACAGCCCGTTCTCCATGTACCCTAAGGATCCTACCATCCTCCACGGGTATTTCTACTACCTTCTCATGACATACTATCACAGCCTTATGTTGGGACAACCAATCCATTCCCACAATCACATCAAAGCTTCCATGACCCAAAGGTATCAAGTTTATGCTAAACAGGGAACCTCCTAGTTCTAGTTTGCAGTCACGGATAATTCTATCCACTTCTACTTTCTTACCATCAGCTACTTCTATTACATAACCAGGATTCACAATGCTAGGTCTCACATTAAGTAGGGGCGCAAATTCAGTAGATATGAAACTAAAATCGGCTCCAGAATCAAATAATATAGTAACAAAGTAATCATTCAGAGAGAACGTACCCGTTACAACTTTAGGATCTTGGACCGCTTCCATTGCATTCACATTCACGTTGAAAGCTCTTCCTCTAACTTGATTTCCATTGCTTCGGTTATTTCGGCTGCCCTCCAAAGCCAATTGATTTCCAACTTGTCCAGGTGCTCGATTCAACTTGGGATAAGTATTGCGGAAATGATCTGGACTACCATACTCGTGGCACACTCTCGGATTGTTATTCATTCTTACAGCATTCACTGGAGCTACTTGCCTAACCGGTGCCCGACAATCCCTGACAAAATGACCCGGTTTCTGACAATTGAAGCACAATCTGCAGAATCCATTTACTGGGTGATGAGTAAAGCACTTGTTACACTTAGGATTTGAGTTCCCGGCTTCATTTCTAGCAGGAGTTGTTGCCACGAACCCAGTTCCCGTCTTTGCCTTCTTGTTGTCTTTCCAAAATCCTCCAGTCTTACTAGGCTTATCCACTCCCTTTCTCTTATCACTACTTGGTCAAGGTAACGCAGCTGACTGCTTCATCAGTAAGTATTCCAAACCCTCAATATTGCCGTCTAAATAGTAGTTGGTTGGGTTGCCAGAAGCATTCCTCTAATCTCAGGAGCCAGTCCAGCAATGTACCTCTTAATACGAGATGACTCAGGTGTAACTAAATGTAGAACCAACTTGGCCAACTCATGAAATTCATATTGTGTAGGCAGCTTGATTACGCTCCCACCATTTGTGATTCATGAATAATTCTATAAAACTTTTCCATTTCATTACTTGGGCAGAATTCTTCAACCATTAATGCTTTAAAATCATTCCATGATAAAGCCATTGCAGCCACACGTCCTCTTGCTTGACATTAAGTGTTCCACCAAGTCAAGGCCTTATTTACTAGTGAACTGGTAGCATATCTCTCTTTTTGGTTCTCGGCACACCCACTGTTATCAATTACATTTTCCATTTTCTCGATCCAACGAGTAAGCGCTATTGCACCACCTTTCCCATCGTACTCCTTGGGATTGCAAGATTGGAATGTCTTAAAAGAGCATCCGTTGTTCCCATCATTTCCATTTCCACCACCGTTATTACCATTATTAGCATTGTTCGCATTGTTAGCTACTTGAGTGATGATGGCTTGTAGTTGCTGTGCGATGACAGTAGCAACGTCGGGATTCTCGTTGTTGTTGCTACTGCTAGGACCACTTCGTCGGTTTGGAGCCATTTTCTATAAGATATAAAAATTATATTCATTAGACGATATAATACGGATCATGATTTCATCATACTATCAATAACCATATGCATACATACTACACATCAACAATAATCCATGTAATCATACTTGCAAGTCCACCTGTGTCGTGGCGCATGTATAATTATGTTGGCCACCATAATTATAGATGCCCCCTTTCACAGTTGTACTCCCTCCTATGAAGACACTTCATACAATTAAATACACCACATAGCACCTTGAAACAAATAAACCCAACACATAACACAAAGAATAATCCTAATAATCACTTTTATCATTAATACTTAAAATCCAACATCGAAAATAACATCCCTAACATGGCTCCAAACGCCGAAAGAAAACAAAACAAGCTAAAACATAACAACTACTTAGAACACCATGGACAGTGATAAGACGCACGGTCACGATCAGCTTTAGTGGTCTTCTCCCACACAGGCTTGCTACTTGCAGTAGACTCAAGGTCTGAATCCACTTCATTCCTTTCAACTTCATCCTCGTCCTCTACTAACCATCCATTCATGTTACCACTTGACTGGGATAGTCGACGTGGTGCAAACTCATTCCTGTGACTCCTTTGCTGAAGTTGTGGATGATTCACAAATTCGTACAGGTCGCGTTTCCTTGGTCGTTCCACTGACTCTTCTTCTGACGTTTCGTACCCTTGAAATGTTCCCGGAACTCTGGTGATAGTGCCATCCTTGGCAATTATCTTCGTTTCAAACTCCTGGATTGTTTTTCCATCAACCTCTTTCAACGTCATCTTTTCTTCAACTTTACAAGGCCACATAGCAATGGGAACTCGAATCTTGCGGTTACCCCGTCTGATTTTGTTAATCCTCCTACACCCAGTTGCAAAAGCCACTGAAGCACGATATTTTCTACGGATAGGAGGAGACATACTATAATAGATCACATAACATAGACTATATCAGGACACAGATCTCGAAATAACAAAGAAAACTTTAACTTATATATATATATAGTATATAGTATAATATACGTTACGAAACTTTGGGAAAATAAGCATAAAGGCGTCTTTATTGATGAAACAGAAGTTCTCGCCAATAGAAAGACATGAAACAATTATCCAAAGTCAATCAATGCAAAAATTCATGAAGAACAACAACTGGGTAGGAACGTTACCCCCGATCCATTTCAACAACTAGGTAGGAACGTTACCCCCGATCCATATGTCACTTACGCACCTAAAAGTCTACCAGCTGGAACTTATACTTAGGCCTGGACCACACATCAGTGAGTATTATTTCAACCCTTCAGTTGGTTTGAATTGAGTAGTAAAGACCACTCCCAACCGAACTAATCACAAACTACTCCAATTGATCACTAAGCCATGGAGCATACCACAAATTCCACTCCAATTGATCACTAAGCCATGGAGCGTGCCACAAATTCCACTCCAATTGATCACTAAGCCATGGAGCGTGCCACAAATTCCACTCCAATTGATCACTAAGCCATGGAGCGTGTCACACAAATCAGTAGGTATTATTTCAACCCTTCAGTTGGTTTGAGTTGAGTAGTAAAGACCACTCCCAACCGAACTAATCACAAACTACTCCAATTGATCACTAAGCCATGGAGCATACCACAAAACCCACTCCAATTGATCACTAAGCCATGGAGCATATCACACAAATCAGTAGGTATTATTTCAACCCTTCAGTTAGTTTGAGTTGAGTAGTAAAGACCACTCCCAACCGAATTATCACGAAGGAATAACACGTAGCAAATAATCACAGTAATTAAAACAGTTTAACACATAGCATCATTTTCACTCCTATAAAACCAAAACCACACATAAGAAAAAGGGGCTATGGAAACTCACCTGAAAGCTAGCTTAAAGATCCAATCAAAACTTACAAAATCTCACAAACAATCTAAACAATTAAACACATTATTAGCTACCATCAATTAGGCATTCAACCCAATATGATGTAACCTCAACTATGATGGATACCTAGGCTATCTAGCATAGTCCTATAATCATTTCAAACCTTTACCCATTCTTACATGTTTCATTTATACTTAAATGCTACTCTTTAAACTTTCTGGTTTTAAGCGATTTTTCTCTCACCTTGCTGTGCACTAAACGCACTACTTAAACAATCCCATATTCAACAAATTCAACATGCTACATATATGTCCTAGAACCTCTCATAAAGCTCTCCCCAAAGTTACTACCCTTTATAAATACCCCTTAGAATTTCATAATTCAAAGTGTTTAAAATTTCGTCCAGAATTGGCTTCTAAAAGTTATGGCATTAATTACCACAACCTTAGACTCCCACTATGACATTAGACCAAAATTTAGAGGTCACACACAATATATGAACTAACTTCCACGTGGACTTAGAGCCTCTAACTCAGTGTCTAAGATTTTTAGAAAAATCAAACCAAAACTGAAAGTTCGTCACGTTATCCACAAGATTTTTGTAATGACCATTTGACCCACTTCTGACCATAAAAAACTTATGAGGACGACTTTTCTATGGAAAGTAGACTCTTGATGGTTATCTCTGTATGTTGTAAATTATTTTATTTGATTTTTATGACAAGTTATGCTCGTTAAAAAACTGCCTAACTTTCTGCAGTGAATTAAACACCTAATTCGAGTGATCTAAGCCCTAACGCATGATCATATCGCTAATCTAATTAATCAAATGATTAAACTAACATTAATATATCATAAACTTTTTGGAAATTAAATACTCTAATTTATAAACCCTATTTTTTTAAACCTTAATCCATCATAACTAAGTTACTAAAAAAAAAATGAACTAGAATTAACAAATCAAATTCGTACCTTAAGATTAAACCAAGAAAAATTTCGTTTCTCTCTTCCTCCTTCTATGGCCGGTCGACTAGGTAAATGGGGAGGGTTAGGGATTTTAATCTTGTATATATAGGCATCTAGGTAGAATCCTAAACTAACTCTAACTAGTTATTAGATTAGGATTAGTATTTTAATTTTTTTTTCTTTTATCCTTATACTCGGCCGAAATATATTTATATATATATTTTTTTTATTTTATATTTACAATTAAAACCTTAAGTTTTTATAAAAACCTTAATTAATTTGACTATACCTTTTTGCATAAACGCAGTTTACTACCTTTCTAAAAATAAATATTCATTAGCGAACCTAATTTCTAAAATAGAAATTTTACCATTTTCCTTATCTAACAACTTAACCTATCCTCCTATCTTTGATAGACTAACACAAAATACGTATACGCTATATATTTAACTTACACATAACATTAAACTTGCAAACGCCCATTATCAACAATCATTTATTTGTCATTAAAAATGATCGAAATGAACTCAAACAAATTTCTCATCATTTAATTTTTATTGAGGATGATCACACTCAATAGATTGATTAACCAGAAGCTCATAAACACACATAAAAAACACATAGAATCAAATAGAATCACATAAACCTACTTTGCAACAGACACATGAGTCAACACTAACGGTTTGACTAACCTGCTCATAAATTCATGAGTTGTCACATTATCCCCTCCTTAGAGGAAATCTCGTCCCGAGATTTAACTAGCCAATGAATCAGCACGATCAACAAACAACTAAGGATACTTAGACTTCATATAATCCTCGTGTTCCTAAGTAAACTCAGGACCACGCTTCGAATCCCAACGAAATTATACTAACACTATCTTACTACGCTTTAAACTCTTGACCTCTCGGTCCACAAACTCAACGGTTCCTTGACAAAAACCAAAGTGTCTTGTTAAACCGTAATCTTCATCCAGATTCTACAATCGAATCCAACTGTAATGAATTTTTGCTTACCCCTACAAGGGTTCAATTAGCAACTCAACAATCTCAAACGGAAAAGAAGCCTTTCCCTACTACATGAACCTCACTCGTCATCGAGAAACTCGTTAAAAACCTTAAGTTGTGTAACAACGTCATTTACAACCCGGTCTCGCAACTCATCAAACAAGAACTGTCTTGAAACCAAGTTACAAGTTGTTACAAAGCCCAACGTTTTTAAAGAATCGGCTCGACTTCGAGTTTATTCATAAAATAACTTTAACCAAAATCACAAACACATCTAAGGGCATACTAAGGTCTACAAGAAACCTTACGTACCCATCTTTAACTAATACTTTCAACGATATCTTGCTTACGACAAATGTAGATACTGAGCTCATAAGATAGAAATTCTCAACCGAACTATAGGTCCAATCCATCCAAGGATCTCAAATGGTTATACCTAACTTGGTTCTAACTTGTTTTCTTCCAAACCACACTACACTCGACACAGTGAGCCTTCAACCACTCATAACCTACCAGCATTAATTCAAAAGTTTTCTAAACTAACTCTTTCAACAATTTGGCTGCCACCAGCCTTTCCTATATTATCAATATCTCGTTGGTTGTTTCTTGTACCAAATTCGATCCACTCAACTCATTCTCTCTAGTTACGGCCCATAAAAATGGTAACCTACATTCCTTTCCATACATTGTTTCAAATGAAGCACATCCATACTCGAATGATAATCCCTACCTTAGGAAAAACTCATCTCACGAAAGTAAGTATTCCAATTACCTCTAAAATCTACCATACTTGTCCTAAGCATAGCTAGGAATGGGGTGACTTAGTCAGTCCATTGACTACACCCAAATCGCATCGTATCCACTACTCACACTTGGTAACTTGACAACAATATCCTTAGTTATCCTTTCCCACTTCTACTCGGGTAACTCAGGTTGTAGCAACAATCCTGAAGACCCTTGATACTCAACCATCGATTAGTTAACCTAAAACTACACCATCGTATCCGCTCCAAGATGGATAGAATATTTTGTCGTATACGCCTATTCGATAGCCAAGGTCCTTACATCTCTCCAGATGGAGATCCGAACCTTGTCTAACCAATATGAACCACTCTCCATATCTTTTCACACTCGTTGGTCCAAGCCACGCAACATCCCATGTTGACGCGTTCTTTGCTTTGGACGTCTTATCTTATACCACCAACATCCTTTCTTGATCTTAGCTTGGATCGTCATACGTCAATCCAGAACTCATTCTTGGCTTCACTCCTTCTTCCTACTCCACGGTACAACATCTACATTTGCCTTTCCCAGATGGTACTTGGCCTCGAAATCAAACTCACTAAATAACATCCATCCATCATCTTTGCCTCATGTTCAATCCTTCCGATTGAAAGTGTGTTGGAGACATTCATGATCCGTATAAATTACTCTCCATGTCTCGTTCACTTAATGCCTCTAGCATTATAAGGCAAAACCTACCACGTTAGTCATACAATCCTTCATAAGAACCTTCAATTGTCGCGACGTACAAGCAATCACCTTCTCCCTTTTTCCAAGCATGCTTCCAAATCCTTACTTCGCGCGTCATAATATACTACGAAATCGTCTGCTCCTTCCGGTAATGCCAAGATCGGCTCATTACCCAATTGATTTCTTCCACATCTAGATAGCTTTCTCTTTGCTCCGCTTCTACGTTGTTGGAAAACTTCACGTACACCTTCTCTTCCTTCAGTGACTCCACGATCATCTTCATGTGAGACTCGTACTCCTCCTTAGACTTCGAGTCGGTTTAAAATATCATTTGTATATATACGTTAACTGGCTTGTCTATATACGGCCATGCACACCCGGCTCATTAACTCCATGAAAACCGCTGGTGCATTGGTTAACCCAAAAGGCATAGCCGTAACTTCAACGTGTCCATTACGCATCCTAAAAACAGTCTTAGCTACGTCATCCTCGTGCACCCTCTATTGGTGACATCACATACGAATTTTCTATCTCACTCTTCTCGAGATAATCTATGCACATTTCAAACTTCCCACCTTACTTCCTACCAAGCAATACAGACGCTTCCCACAACAAGTTACCATTCGAACTAATCCTCACCTTGCAACTCCTGCAATCGTTGCACACCTCTTGCCTTTCTAAAAACGTCAAACGACACGAGCCTTCGCAAATCGGCGTCGCTCCTTGTAATAATTCCATACAAAATCCTATTCTACGATGAGGGGTAAAACCCACTAAATCCTGAGAAACACTTCGAGAAGCTCACATACTACTAAAGTATCACTAAATTTTGACTCATATGCTTTGGTACTCCTACGAGACCTCGCATCCTCTTAGTTTCGTTTTCGCACGAAACCTTAAAACATTTTTAGCTCACATAAGGTATTTTAACTACTCTTCTTTGTGGCCTACCATCCCAGCCTTATGCCTTAACAACCAATTCTCTCATATGACTACATCAACGCTCCCATAACTAAGAAGTACTAAGTAAAACAGGAGAATTTTCAATTTAACTTGATATTGCTTAATAATTTCTTATTCGCTTCACTAACCATCATCGCACCCACTCAGAAGATATTGGACTACCATCAACTCTAGAACCAAGCCATGAGAACACCAAAATTCTATGCCACCAATTGGTATGCGATCCAAAAATCACACAATCCCAAAGAGAAACAAACCGAATATAACATCGACATAACGAACGAACCTCCAGACCTAACAAACGCATCAACGATGCTAGAACACCCAATGAATTAATAATCCACGTACCACGCCCCATTATTAAAATATTTGAGAACCTTTGCTTTTTTTCTTTTTTTTTTTCTTTTTTATACCATAACCGATTTTTTTTACCCAAGGAAAAACTCTCCTCATATACCTTTATACAATCATTTTAAAACAATAGAATCACCTTAGTTAATAATGCAAATAATTTTAAGTGTAAAAATAAATTTAAATAAAATTTTCATAAACTTATTTTAATTATGATTTTATAAAAGAAATCAAAAGATAGTTAAAACAAATGTGTTGCATTTTATTTATATAATTATAGTTTTCGAAAGAAGTTTTTACCACCTAAACGATACTGATATCGACGACTACAAAATTACTTGAAAAGGATTATTACTCGCAACAAAAAGACATCATGATAGCAAAATAGACTCCCAAAATACCTTAAGGATTCCAATACCAAAATGTTAATTTACTTGAAAATGAACACGACAGGAACTCTTGCAAAACAAACAAACATAAGAACTCATCCATACCAACGGTCATAGAACCAAACAAAAAAGTATCGTCATCTTAAGACAAAGGAACCAATCAAAACGCCGAACGGAGAACATAGAACACTAGTTCTATGATGACAACTAAAAGAATACCAACACGAGCGTTGGATATCTCAACGAACAACAAGCTAACGAACCAACTTAAGAATCGCGACGACAATACCAACAGGTATCCGATGTATCCGCAACCGATAGATGAAAGGAAACCTCACCATCTACTCAACTCGATCCTTTATAATCGCTCAAAGGGTTAAGAGAAGAATTCTCTAACCATACAACCATCCTCAACAGGATCTCACATCACATCTACACTACTATCCACATAGCTATCCAACCTTACATCCTTACGTAATACATACAAGCAACAATGATTAATGCAATCAAGGTCACAAGTCCACGTGTGTGACACCTTTATAATTATGTTCGCGACCATACATTGAATTGCACCTTTGCACACGCGTTAAGGTTAAGTATAAAGTAAGGTTTAGGGTAAAAAAAACTTACTTCCAAGACCTACCTCTCAATGGAATAACCAATCTACCACATAGCACTTAATAATAATCCAAATATAACTCAAACATGATAATCCATCTAACGAACCATAAAATCCCAATCGACCAAACGAAACAGAAGTCACATTGTGACCTAAAATATAAAAGCAATCCTCGATTATAGCAACGCATCGAGGTAGAAAACGAAATAAACTTACGTTGGGCCTCGCTTGGGTTTGAATTTTCTCTCTCAAAAGTCACCCAACTCTGCGGGTCCAGTGAGGTAAACAATCTCCCAACGATATCCCTTAAGGATAGAGGAAGGCATGCTTAAAACAATAACAAAGGGGTATATACTATTAGATCCCCATAATGAAAAAGTATATATTTCATATTATATAGTAGTAATTCAAAATAGAAAGAATTTCAAAGCTTTTAGGTAGCGGGAACATACGGTATATACGTACACAAACACTTATGCCCTAAAATGCAACTATATGAGGGACCCTTAAGCTATAGTCTAGGCTCAACCACCTAGTTCTCTATAACCATAGGCTCTGATACCAATCTGTCACACCCCGCCAAGGCGGAAACGCGAGGCGTAAACAAGAATGGATATCATCACAACACACGGTGTCTCTATAGAGAATACTAAAATGAAAGCTAAAGTAAAGCAAAGACACATAGTGTCATAACAATACCCAAAACCTAACCAAAAATTCCAAAAGGCGTCTTTATCGATGAAACGAAAGTTTTCGCCAATAGAAAGACATGCAACAATTATCCAAATTCAATCAATGCAAAAATTCAAGACAAGAAATAAAAATCTTCATGACATCCTATGGTCTCTTACTAGCCACTTCTTTCAATCTTATTTCCATCATGCTCACCTGAAAATGATGCTTAAAACGTCAACACAAAGGTTGGTGAGAGTCATAGGTTTAAGACTCACATTATAACTTTTCAAAACCAATTACTGCGATTATCAAAACAATATAAGACACTTATGCTAACATGCAATCCACATACTGGGTAGGAACGTTACCCACGATCCATTTCAACAACTGGGTAGGAACGTTACCCCCGATCCATTACAACAATTGGGTAGGAACGTTACCCCCGATCCATATGTCACTTACGCACCTAAAAGTCTACCAGCTGGAACTTATACTTAGGCCTGGACCACACATCAGTGAGTATTATTTCAACCTTTCAGTTGGTTTGAGTTGAGTAGTAAAGACCACTCCCAACCGAACTAATCATAAACTACTCCAATTGATCACTAAGTCATGGAGCATACCACAAAACCCACTACAATTGATCACTAAGCCATGGAGCGTATCATACAATTCAGTAGGTATTATTTCAACCCTTCAGTTGGTTTGAGTTGAGTAGTAAAGACCACTCCCAATCCAACAAATCACGAAGGAATAACACGTAGCAAATAATCACAGTAATTAAAACAGTTTAACACATAGCATCATTTTCACCCTAATAAAACTTAAGAAAAAGGGGCTATGAAACTCACCTGAAGCTTAGCTTCCAAAAAGATCCAATCAAAACATCACAAAATCTCACGAACAATCTCCCCCCCCCCCCAAACAATTAAAACACATTATAGTACCATCAATTAGGCATTCAACACAATATGATGTAACCTCAACTATGATGGATACCTTAGGCTAATATAAGCATAGTCCTATAAATCATTTCAAACTTTACCCATTTCTTACATGTTTCATTTAGACCTTAAATGCTACTCTTTTAAACTTTCTGGTTTTAAGCAGAATGTTGCTACTCTCATTGCGTGCACTAAACGCATACTTTAAACACTTCCATAATTCAAACCAAAATTCACCATGCTATAAATATGTCCTATGAACCTCTATCAGGCTCTCCCAAAGTAACTCCCCTTTTATAAATACCCTTAGAAATCATTAATCCAAAAGTGTTTATATCTCGTCCAGGAATCTGGCCTTCTAAAGTATGGTATTAATTACCCCCAATCTTAGACCCCACTATGACCTTAGCCAAAATTTAGATGGTCATCCACACAATATATTAACTAACTTCCACATGACTTAGAGCCTCTAACTCAGTGTCTAAGTATTTTTAGAAAAATCAAAACCAAAACTGAAATTCGTCACTATTTTACACACTGATTTTGTAATGACCATTTGACCCACTTCCCGACCATAAAAACTTATGAGGCCGACTTTTCTAGAAAGTAGACTCTCTGAGGTTATCTCCAGTATGTTGTAAATTATTTATTTGATCTTTTATGACCAAGTTATGCTCGTTACAAAACTGCCTAACTTTCTGCAGTGAATTAAACACTTAATTCGAGTGATCTAAGCCCTAACGCATGATCATATCGCTAATCTAATTAATCAAATGATTAAACTAACATTAATATATCATAAACTTTTTGGAAATTAAATACTCTAATTTATAAACCCTATTTTTTTTAAACCTTAATCCATCATAACTAAGTTACTAAAAAAATAAATGAACTAGAATTAACAAATCAAATTCGTACCTTAAGATTAAACCAAGAAAAATTTCGTTTCTCTCTTCCTCCTTCTATGGTCGGTCGACTAGGTAAATGGGGAGGGTTAAGGATTTTAATCTTGTATATATAGGCATCTAGGTAGAATCCTAAACTAACTCTTTTTTTTTTCTTTTTCCTTTTTCTTTTTACTAAACTCGGCCAAAATTCATTAAATATATATTTTATTTATTTATTTTATATTTACAATTAAAACCTTAAGTTTTTATAAAAACCTTAATTAATTTGACTATACCTTTTTGCATAAACGCAGTTTACTACCTTTCTAAAAATAACTATTCATTTCGAACCTAACTTTCTAAAAATAGAAATTTTCCATTTTCTTAATCTAACACTTAAACGCTAAACCTATCTTAGATAACTAACACAAAATACGTATACGTATATATTTACTTACACAATTAACTTGCAAACGCTCAATTATCAGAAATCATTTCCTTGCCATTAAAAATGAACGAAATGAACTCAACAAATTTCCCATCATTCTAATCTTATTGAGATGATCACACTCAATAGATTGAGTACCAATACCTCATAAACACATAAAAACACATATAAACACATAGAATTACATAAACCATACTTTGCAACTGACACATAAGTCAACACTAACGGTTTGACTAACCTGCTCAAGTCATGGTTGTCACACATAGAACATAACGAAAAGCTCAAGAAGAAAGAAGAGTTGCTGAAGAAAAGATAAGACAACTGTGCGTGGATTATAACCAGCAGAAGGAAGCCCAAAAAGATCATTGACATCCACATTCATCCTAGGTCAACACCATTGGTAATAAATGTTTATAGAGACAATGTCATTAGGAACTTTGAACATCACAATGAGTTTAAGTTCAGTGACTTCAGTCTTAGTGAATGGGATGAGTTGTGTGTCATCATTCCAATTAAAAAGAATCAGTGTGTGGTTGGTTAGTTAAACTCTATGAGCAAGAAGTAAGTGAGACTGAAAGAAATTGCCAAGACTCTAGGAATCAATGAATCACTTCTTCTTCCTGAACAAGACACTTCACTACCTTCAAACTATAAAAGAAAAGCAATCAAGTTAGAGCCTGAAACTTACATTGCTAGTTTGTACTACAACCACACTCTAACTGAAGGTGTCATGTTTGTGAACAACAACGTCATTGAGGAACCTAAGCATGGGCTATTTTTTATTGATTTGTTTGGAGACCCATCCTTTCAAAGAGTTAGTGACATTGAGAATGTTGAAACTGAAACTCTCATGGGCTACAAGATGATGGCTCTAAATGTTAAGTCTCTAGAGAATCAAAGGTTCATAGTGCTGATGAATAGGATGATTAATGAATGTCCTGATAATGAAAAGCTCACCTCTAAGAAATTCAAGTTAGAATTCTTAAGATACCTTGATTTTTATTTTTTTAATCTTTATTTAGCATGTTTTGTATTAGACTGATAGGTCAATGTAACCGCAACATGAATGTAATATGTTAAGTTATCAGTGTGGAAACTAGAAGGGGGGTTGAATAGTTTACAAGT
>BQNB010113496.1:0-21928 GCA_026074375.1 Tanacetum coccineum
TATTATATAAAAGATTCGGTTAGGATAAAGATCAAATAAAAAGACAAATATTCGTGTGAAGGATAAAAAGATTTTTTTTTTTTAAGTTCTCAAAAAATTCTGAAAAAATTCCACAAGATCGTGTATGTTGGTGCATGAAAAAGTTGTAAAGGAAGTTTTTCTAAAAGTGGATAGTTTTGCCGAAATTTTTTTATTAAAAAAACGTTTGTGCATTAAATCGGTTTTTTGTGCATCAAAAATTCGTTTTTGTACCCAACTTCTTTTGACTTTTTGCATCAAAATTTTATTGCGCATCAAACTATAACAAGTCGAAAAATTTATGCATCAAAATTCTTTTGTGCATGAAAATTTCTTTTTTTGCGCATTAAAAAAACGTATAAAAACTCAAAATTAGAAAAACTTCTTTTACAAAAGTTTTATGCACCAACATACCTGATTTAATGGAATTTTTTAGAATTTTTTGAAAACTTTTTTAAAAAAAGTTTTCTTTTTATCCTTCTTACGAATATTTGTTTTTTTATTTTAGATTTAGGTTCATTTGGATACAAAGTTTTTTGTGGATCTAGGGGACCAATCTCCACCCTTCATCTTCATCTTAATCTAATGGATAAGATTAAACCCAAAATTATTTTCAACCTTTTTAAGCTTGTTTTAATCTTGTTCGAGTTCACTTTATTTTGTTTGTGCGTTTTCCTTGCTTTTCTCCCTTATATGATTGTTTACTTATCAACTTGCCATATAAATAATAGGACAGATTCATTTAAAATTACAGTAGCTTTTGTTCTTTTTAGTCAACAAAGTATTGTTTTTAGGAACTTCTAATTCTAAGAAACGTGCATCTGAAATTGTTACCTAAAAGCCAAAAGCATAAAAAAACGCATATTATGGAGCCTTATATACTATATACTGATTTTTGTCCGCAAATCTCTCCTAAATTTTGTTAATTAGCCACATAAATGTTTGATCTTGTCAGCACGAAAAAAATGAATAGAAAGCATGCCGCGAGTCGCGCAACCAACTCCAACAAGACCCGAGAAGGCAATCTCATCAGTTAGGACAAATTTTGTTGTTTAGTTGAAAGACTTAATTTATGAAAGAGTTAATTTCATAATTAGTCCCTAATGTTTGTCGGGTATAACGGATTTAGTCCCTCCGAAACTTTTTTAACGGATCCAGTCCCCAATCTTTTGACCCGTATCGGGTTTAGTCCCTCTGACTAACTTTTGTTAGTCAATCCCGTTAAGTGGGGGGTATTTTCGGCTGTTATACCCTCTTAGGGTTCATCATCTTCATCATCTTCTTCCTCCCACACACACAAATTAGTGTTTCAATTCACACACCCCAATCAAGATGAGTTCTCATTTCTTCATCTACCGACGCTACAAATCAGTTGTTAGTAACAAAACCCATTGTGACGGCAACCTCCACACCCTGTTCCATTTAAATGCTTGGACCACTGATAGCCCTGGTAGAAGGTTTAAAGGATGCCCAATTCGTGACAAATCAAAGAAGTGTGGTGTTTATGGGTTTTTGGATCTTGAACTTCCTAGTGACTACTATAAAGGTTTGGTTTATTCACTACATGAGGAGAACAAAGCATTGAAGAGGATGAAACCAGGATTTTGCCTGTTGGAGTGATGGATGGACACTAAGTGGGTGGTGGTTTCTCAACAATCATTCGGGTGAGAAGCATTTGAAATTCTGATTTCACTTTTATTAAGTCAAAATTCAAAATTTATGTATACGGATATTGTTATGTAGTGTGGTTTTGTGTATTGTTCTTGACTTTATGGTAACAATGTATGACATTGTAAAGTAACTGTTTGAATGAATAAAATGTTTGTGTTTTGTTGGAATGAATTGGTTTACAGTAGTTTAATTGAATTAAAAAATGGTTGGTGAATTTGGATAAGATTGTGTTTGTTTACTTTGGCGTGTTGGTCTATATCTGTTCCTCCTCTGTTCTTCAAGTGTGGGTAACTAATGAAGGAGTATTGGGAATTATGTTTGGAAATGTAGCTGGACATTATGAAATGTGATTGGGAAGCTACCATCAGTGTTGATATTAGAGTTGATAGAGAATTATGGTGCAGATTCATCATCTGTGATACCCGTACCATCAGTGATCTTTGTTGGTTTTTGTTTTATATGCATATCTTTCTGAATCTCAGTTTTGTAGCAAGGATTTTGCATGTAAACTATGAAGGAGTATTGGAGGGGATTATGGTTTGATGGAAAGGATAGCTGACATAAGGAAAATGTGCTGACTTAGGTTTGGAAATGTAGCTGGATTATGGTTTGGAATGTATGACATTAGTTGTATTTTGTTTCTATGTATAATCTTTTTGAATCTCAGTTTGTAGCAAGGATTTTGCATGGTTGGTGAAGTTATTTATTATCCAACCACCTTACATTTTCCCTTATAAATAGGCAATAACCCTAATATCATTTTCACCCTCACCCTAGCCGTTTTCACTTACTTCTTTGTTGATCAATATGGACAAAGGCAAAGGCAAAGTACCAGGTTAGTCTTTTTGCTATTCTTGATTATTTGTTATCCTCATGTTAACTCATTGATAGGATTGTTTGTAATGTGGGGTCTTCTAAATCCTTAGTTCCTCCATTTGGGTCACCTGAAAGGCCAAGGCCTGATGTTACCCCAAGGATTGCTGAAAGCTTTAAGAGTCGACCCTGCCACCCAGAATTGATAAGGATGTATGGGTATCAAAGTACTGATGAGTATTATGCTGATTATGATTACTGGAACACATGGGTGCAAGATGAAACAACTGATGAAGAAGATGAGGATGAGGTCATGACCACCAAGGATGATGACCTGCTATTTTATCAAGACACATTCCCAGTTGACAAGTTTGTTCCATTTGGTAAGGCTATGGGATCAAAAAGGATTGAGAAAAGCCCTACAATACCTGTAGCTGTGTTGGGTCTTTGCAATACCTTGACATGGGTTGAGATTGAGAAAAAGTTGAGAAAGAAGCCTCCTATGAAGCATTGAAGTTGTGGTTGCAGGTTGTGGTTCCATGATGTGGTTGCAAGTTGTTATGTAATTGCTACTTTATGTCTTATGTTATGTCTTAAGTAATGTCTTAAGTTATGTCCTTTTTTAACTCTATTTCTATGGTATGTAAGCTACTAAAACACCTTAATTCAGTGTTATGCATTTGGTGTTTTAGTATGCAGGTAACCTATATGCAGTTGGTTAGCATTTACAACACCTAGTAAAATGGGTAAAAGGGAGATATGCATTAACAACACATTCATAACAATCAACCAACACACTTCATTAAAGATAGTTGGTAAAAAACCAGTGTTTGACCTATACAAAGTCAAATATCAACACTTAACTTACATCTTAAAGTACCAAAGGAAATAGACATAGTGTTTCACCTTAGATAGTCAACACATACAAGTACATAACTTAACTAGCTTGTGGTGTACTCTGTGTGGTTTGTGAACCATGAACACCAGCTTGTTGTGAACCATGAGCAGCATCTCCATGACCAGCAACACCAGCTTGTTGTGAACCACCCCCTTTTTTACTCTTGCAGCCTCTTGAATTGTGACCAACCTGCTTACACGATTTGCAAGTAACACTCTTTCCTGTCTTTGTCAGCTTCTTAGACTTCATCATTTCATCTGCAAGCTCAGCTGCACTCTTTTTCCTTTTCTTAGGGGGTCTGCCAATCTGTGGGTGAGGTTTTGGTGGGATAATGGTTGTTGGCACATCTGATTTCTTCCAACCCTGTGGTCCATTCACTGGATTTATCTTAAATTTATACATCTCTTTCCATGTTGTTAACCAATGAACTGGAAGACAATAAGACTCTGGTATTCCAGTATCTATCCCATTATTTGCCTGATCCCATATGGAAGCAACTGCATGTGTGCAGGGTATTCCACTCAACTCCCATTTCCTACAACTACATACTCTTTCACTCAGATTAACCACAAATTGATCACCCCAAGGACAAGTTACTTGATACAAGTCACTACCATTCCATTCAACCTAGGAAAATTACATCCAATAAGTAAATCTAACACAAGCAAGTAAAAATTTTCATTGTTTAGATACTTACCTTCAACTTTGCAGCAGCCCTTACAATAAGCTTAAAGATCTTTGCAGTACTTGGTGTTAAAGGTCCATCACACTTGTCTTGCACCTTCTGAACATTCACAATTCTCTTCATAAGGTATTCCCTTATGTATTCTAGACAAGTGATAATAGGCTTGTCCCTTCCATCTAGAAGCTGCCTGTTTAGAACTTCACACAAGTTATTCAAAAGAATATTGCTTTTTGCCCTACCTGCAATACAATCACACCATAGTTAGACATAACCCTTAATGCAATACAAAAATAATACAAGTTGTACCTGTAAGTGAGACCTAGCCCAGTGTTGTGGTGGGATCTTCCTCAACCATTCATAAGCTTCTAAGTTGTGATTTTTCATTTCTTCCATTCTTTTATCAAACTTCTGAATGGTGGAAGCAGTGGCACATTTCCATAACATTTCCTTGTAAAACTTACCTCTCCAAGACAATTTCATATTATCATAAATGTGTTTGAGACAAAACCTATGTTCTGCCTTTGGAAAGTTCTCTGCTATGGCTGGTATCACACCCTAATGTATAACAGAATATATGAGAAAACTAGTATATATACAACACATTTAAAAAAGAGTTTTAAGTATGAAAATTACCTTTTGCCTGTCAGATATAAAAGTGAAGTTGGAGTTTCTGAAAAGCTCAAGATCATCACCTAGGCAGTCAAGGAACCACTTCCATGAATCCTTGCTTTCATATTCAACTACAGCATATGCAAGTGGATAGATCCCATTGTTTGGGTCTACTCCAACAGCAGTTAGAATTTGGCCAGGGTATGGTCCAGACAAGAAACAACCATCAAGACCTAAGAAATCTCTTCCTCCAGCTTTGAAACCATCTTTTAAAGGTCCTAAACATATGTAGATCCGCTTGAACTTTCTTTCTTCACTGTCTGGATCTTCTGGTGGTTCAACCTCTATCTTAACTGTAGTGTTTGGATTCTTCTCTTTCAATTCCATACAGTAATCTCTTAACTGTGCATACTGCTGGCTATAGCTTCCCACAACTCTTTCATAAGCCATTTTTTTAGCTCTGAACACCTTCTGCTTTGATACTCCTACTTCAAACTTTTTCTGCAATTGATCCTTAAGGGTATTCAAAGTAATCTTGTCATTTGGTTTAATGGTTTCCTCTACATCCTTAGAAAGAAAAGTTGCTGTGCATTTTGATACTATTCTTGATTGTAGACATGTGTGAGTATCCTTAAGGGTTCTGACTTCCCAGGTGTCCTCATTGGGCAACTTGGACACTTGCATAGCCCAAGGACAAGCATAAGATTCCCTAGGTTTTGCCACTTTCTCTTTCTTAGAAATGGACTTGGGCTTTACTTTACTTATTGGGCCATTTTGATCACCAGTAAAAGGTATAACACTTCCCATGTCATTGTTAGCAAAATCTGGAACTTGGCCTTTACAAACAACCCTCACCCTTAGCTTGTCATTTTTTTAAGAATAATTGTCTTCTTTGTTCCACAGATACTCTAGTGACTTTATCCTTAACTAGTTTACTAGTAGCAAACTGTTCTCCTAGAAAGAAATCCTCTTTATAAACTCTTTCTCCTTTACCCTGTATTGCCTTATTCATCCTAGCAACTTTCCTTAATGCTTTTCTCCTAACACCTTCATCTGAATCACTTCCACTATCAAATTCCTCATGATCAACCTCTTCTAACTCAAACACTTCATTCTCCTCTAACACATTCTCTTTACATCCTAACCATTCTACCCCAGGATCTGTGTGTCTCTTAAACTCAGCCATATCAACATCTACATCCTCTATCAAGTTCTCTTCATCTACAAAATAGTCACTGTCTTCACTATCTGATACTTACCTGAACCATTTCTCCTACCCTGACCATTCCTACTTGATTGCCTACTTCTTTCCTGCTAAGACTGTTGACCTTTCTTAGATTTGATAGGCAAACTTTTTTAAGGACTCCTTAACATTCAACCTCCCTTACATCAACCTCTGCCTCTATTTACCAGAGAACTTACTTTCTGGTTGAGTCACATCAATTATTGTAGCCAACGGCTTTGGGTTAAAAACATGTTGCTTTTTAACAGTATGGGTCAGTGTACAGTTTCTATAACTTAAAACTATCAAGCATTACATTGCATTTCATACACATTCTCTTATCAACAACTAAATGTACAAGTCCAGTTTTCTAGCTCTGAGTTAGGTTTCTTATAATAATAGGCCATACAAGGATTTTCATACCCTAACTCTTGCAGCATACTAGTTACTTCCACTATAGAAAAAGTATCAGAATCAATATCATCAACCCAATTTACCTTACCACCCTTGTAACGAGTCATAGGACGGAGGTATGTGATGTACCTCCTGGGTATTCTTTAGACAAAATACTCTTGGAAACTCTCCTGTTTATATGCAGGTATAACAAATTTGGTATCGTCGATTATGCCATTCGGAAAAAAAAGTGCTCACGAAGTCACACTAGCCGTACTAATAGAACATACCATGCACGAAGATCGTGTTGCCATGCGTGATGTCAATCGGTGGTGGTGACCACCGGTTGAATCAAAGTTGGTGACTATGTTTCTTTGTGTGTGAGAGATATGTTTGCTTTTAATTGAGATATATGTAAGCGGTCAAAATGTGATGACTATTACATGGTTAAATGTAATGTAATAGTGGTGCGAATAGGAGCATCAAATAAATATTACGTCGTGTATATATGTGGGTCACAAATATTTTAACGTTAGTTTATGTTCTCTAACAAATAATGCATATTTATTCGGTCAGTTGTAGTCCAAATCTTCTTTTAGAAACAAAAATAAGATTTCTTGTATCTAATTTTACATGTGGTGTTTTGTTTATTTATTAGTATGTCCAAAGTCATTAAACAAAGAATTAGTAAACCAATATAATAATAAATAAGTTTTCATATTCAAACAACTCTATGTCGAGACATAATGTTAGCTTTATAGTCAATGACTTTAATCGTTGCTATCAAGCATTATATAGCATTGATTATTATGTTTGTTTGCATATAGTATCTTTTTGTACTATTACTTTCTCAATAATAGAAAAGATCATAAAAATGGTTCAACACGCTTACCTAGCTACCTTGATTAACACATTACGCGTAAGCCATTTTATACAAACCTGAAAAACCTTTGCAATGTTTGGTTTGTAGGATCTAATTTTTCATCATATGCCTTACACATATACACACGTATATGTTTAAGGCATGCATCGTATATTCGTATTGGTAGTATCTTGATGCATGCATACTGTGATGTCAATCGTCTTTGAGAAAGTTATGAACAACTATTGCGTCAAGAGTTCTAACGTCACCTCGTAGGGCCTGGCTACGTGAATACTATGGGAGCTCGATCGTCTTGGTTATGAGAAACTTTGTAGGCGATTAATTAATTTATTATCGTGTATGCAAATTAAATCATCTGTAAAAAAAAAATTTGTTTGAATGGTTTACTCTCTCAACTATTTATTGGATTTTTTTTAACAAGTTTCACTAGCTAAAGCAAGTACACCTTTGTTACTTATGTGTCATGACTAGTCAAAGAAATACAACACTAAACCCAAGAAATCATACGGCTACAAGTATTTACATTTTGGCAACATGGGTACTCTACAAGTCTAAGGTCCCACAAGATTACACCCATAAAATCCAATTCAACAATCATCGTTGATCATGTCTTTAAATGCCAACACATGTCGGTCAAATGAACCATTGGTTCAATATATGATTGATCATTCATAGTATCAGCTGGGTTTTTGCAAGGAATGAGTGAGGCCTACAGGTGGAAAGCGTGGACCAGCGGGTTAGTGGGACCTACAATACAACAGATGGTGTTGATATGTGACACGTGGAGATGATTTGTTTTTTACGCCATGTATGTACATAGGAACGTCAATATCAAATATCATATTGGTATAAAACAAAACGACGAGATTGACGGACACAAAACATGCCGTCACGCTCCTAGGCACTACACGACAAACCACGTGTCCGGTATTATTTTAGACTTAGCTACATTGTTTCTCCTTGTGGTTTATCAAGTATTTCATTTTCAGTACAAAATTTTGAAAGTTTCAGGTTTGATCCAAAATTGAAACTATCGTTTTAGGTTTGGTCTAATTTTTTGTTAACTTTTAGGTTGACCAGTTAACTTATATAAAATGAGTAATGTACCTTTGTCTTGATATTGCTAGATTATTAAAACAAAGATTTTCATTCGCGCGTTGCCGTGAAGCACCCAATCCAGAAGTCTGTTTTTTCTAATCTGAGATCGAATTTCTCATCCAAGGTATGAACATGTTCTAAATGCACGAGTAAATATTTTTTAAGGAGTGAACAAGAAATATTGGCGAGTAAACATACATATGACACTTATAACAAAGATCAACCAAACACAAGCACATGTCTAAAAATCCACTAACATAATCCGAAAAAAAAACCCTGAAATACCATACATTAACAAATCATATGGTGTTAAAATTTCAGTATCGACTATTGAAACAACGAAACTCTAAATGCACACCACTGCTTTAACATTATACCAAGCACCCGCAAACGTCATTGAGAATTTATAAGTTAATAGAAATAGCGACTTTATATTTAGTCCATATTTACGTACAAAAGACAATACCATGGATTTTATCATAATACAAAGGCCAAAAGCCATCAAACATATGTTCAGACTTGATGTTGTTATCGGTTAACTTATCTATGTATAAAGCATTAGGATGAGATGGAGAACACTACACTTCATGACATTCTAGAACATGTCTATCAGATTACGCACTAGAATTTGCACAACCAGAAGATGGCCGTTTAATTTGCTCTTATGTTCAGAAAATAAAAGGTTAGTTCGACCAGAGTCTAAGCAGAGTGAATGTCACACCTAAACAACAATTTGTTTCGCGCAGCCAAAAAAAGGAACTTGGAACATCATCACAGCTAAAGTATGTATTAATTATATATAAACATGCATTATTCATGTATAATAAAAATGATACTCATACACATGCATTTATATAAATCAGTATTTTTGATCATTTTCCTCATGCCGCAATAACACTTTCACTCCTTGTATCCTTTATGTTTCGCACTACAGAATCAGTTCGTCAATTTCTTCCAACCTCCTCACCCCAACATTAGCACGCCCAAGTGATATTTCTTCGATACTCTAAATGTAAAAGAGAATAGTCTAGTAACAATCGGACCAAGGATATTTATACATAGGGTTAGATACTATAACATGAGTTGCTAATGTAAAGTACTACTACAAAGAATAAAATGTGCACATTTGTTGTTGCTAATCTGCGCCGCAAAAACCCTTAGGTGTTCAGCTCATAGAATTCTCACAATAACAACACGAATGACATGCTGAAAACATTAAGCCAGGTATAAAAAAAGATCCATAATAAGCTGGTAACGTAAAACATAATTGTTAAGAATAAGACATGTACCTGTGTCACCGTTTATATGTGAGCTGGAAACTTTTTCGTACACCACACAAAGAATTCCCACAATAACAATATCAATACCAAGCTAAAAACATGAATTCCGGTATAAGTAGTTATTCTGCTTGAGTGTTGGGACTCTTAAGACGCTGAAAAGGCTTTGCAGGTCAAAATATATAAGACCAAATGTAAGAAGATACTTCCAACTTGCTGCAGCCAAATAAATCAGACCCTAGAGCACCTACAATTGTACACAACTCATATCATCGCTAAAGAAACGCGCACTGTCTAAAACCACATCATACAGACGACACTAACATAAAGAAACACAAACAAATATCCACATCAGGTAGTATAAATTATTTGGTGTTATTTATTCACATCATATGCTATAAAAACTGCAATATCCTTAAACGATTGCCAAGTTTATATGCTTTCTACAAACTCAAATCGTGACTGCATATTTTCACATATGCTATAAGGCGTGTCTTATTTGACTTATAATACAAAAGCAAACAAAAGCGTTCAACACAGTCAATCCCTAAACTAAATGCAGACGTAAAGCACGAATCCATAGGTAAAAAGCTTTAACTACAATCGTAAATCTACATAGAGCAAAGTTGTTACCTACACCCTATACAGGCTGAAAATTGATGGGCCTTACGGTTGCTAAGGAAAGTCAGGTACGATTATAAATTACCCTCACATATCCAGCCATCTCATGCTACAAAACAACAAACCCAAAACATCATCAGTGACAAACAAAAGTTGGTAACGTAAAACATAACTGTTAAGAATAAGACATGTACCTGTGTCACCACTATTTTGTGAGATGGAAACTTTTTCATGCACTACACAGAGAATTCCCACAATAACAGTATCTGTAACATTTCTCATTTTCAGGTTATTTACAACTTTAATAAATTCCATTATTTATTTTTAGAGTTTTACGGGTTCGCTTTTAATTATTAACTTGTAGTTAAATCGCGTAAACTAAAAATCAACGTTCAATGTAAATGGACATCAAACAAATTAAAGTTTACATCAAGCAAGTGTTATATGATTATTAGGAGTATAATTTATAACTTTTTATAATTTATTTTTGTTGGTTACGTAAAACGCTTACGTTTCGCAATAAATTACGTTCGGTCATACCCGGAAGCACCGTTACCCATCTACACTCAAACAAATACCCACGATTATACCCAATACCCAAAATTTACTTATTTTGTTTACTATATCATCTAAAAACCGGACATAAGCTTGTATACAAGAAAGAAATGCAAAGCATCCATTAAATCCTTTTTCTTTACATGTGATTTCTTACATAAAGATGTACTTTGGACCCATGGTTCTAGTAATTGTCTCATCACTTGTACCCTCCTCCTAGGGAGGAGGAGAGCTCTTACAACATTGTCCTTAAAACCATTTATACTCCCATGGTTTCATTAAGCTTGTTTAGGGTTTGCTTGTGCTATATAAAGAAAGCCCTAGGTTCACCATTATACTCTTACACTTTCTACAAGCAAAAATCAAAGCAAGAACCCTTTCCCCCTCCTCTAAACTCACGGCACACATTTAATATTTAGGGTTCCATTTAATTTTTGCATTCAAGGCAATCCAAGTGTTCAAGTGTTCATTCTAAGGTTACCTAAGACTACTCAAGGTGTTGGGAAGCTTGGATTCGGGTTTAACAAGGATTTATCAAGAAAACATAATTAGGGTTTTCTTGATTAGGGTTTTGATTTTGAAAGCTTGGTTAGGGTTTACATCTTGTGTTCATCATCCTACTTATCTTCTAAAAGGTTTATTTAAAGTATTCCATGTTCAATCATTCATTTTCTATTGTGTACATACTTGTTGTATAAGTTAATCACCACCTAGATTCATTTTAAAGTTATATAAAGTGTTTAAGGATTTCATATGAATAAGTGACATGAACATTTAGAGGACTTAATACTTGTAAGATATACGGTACAACACTTGGTGAAATTATGGTGCAAGGTCTTTAAGCAAAAATAAATACAAACTAACTTTATAAATTGAAAACCCTAATTTTATTATATAGCTACTGTTGGAATTCGAACTATAGACCCTATGTTTTATATTTTATAAAAAGAGTGCTCTTTACAAGGATCGTGAGCATGTAAGGAACTCGAAAAACGGAATTATAACGAACAAGTTACGGATTTTACAAGTTACAAATTATTAACTTTATAAAAACAGTTTTATAAACTGTGATGAACAGTAAAGTTACTGTTCACCAGAGGTAAAAATCTCATAAATCTAATATTTTGATAAATTTTCTTAATACGAACCCACGGACATAAAGAACTCGAAAAACGGAATTATAACGAACAAGTTATGTATTTTACAAGTTGTATATAATTAATTTTATAAAAACAAACTGTTATGAACAGTGAATGTTACTGTTCATCAGGGATATAAATCTTATAAATATAATATTTTGATAAATTATCTTAATACTAATCCAAGGACATAAGGATCTCGAGAAACGGAACTATAATGAACGAGTTATGATTTAAACAAGTTACGTATAATTAATTTTATAAAAATAGTTTTTATAAATTGTAATGAACAGTAAAAGTTACTGTTCATCAGAGGTTTAAATCTTATAAATTTGATATTTTGATAAATTATTTTAATACGGAGACGTGGACATAAGAAACGTTTAAAACGGAGTCGAAACGATAAAGATATGAAGTTTTAAAACTCGCGCGCATTACTTATATTTTTATACAATCTTTTATAAAACAATTAATTATTAAATGAAATTTCATTTAATAAATCTACATTTTAAATGATACATTAGTAAATAAAAATAATATTTTCGTTTACGGTACAAATATTATACTTTAATTTAAACAAAGTACGAGTTAAGTATGGTTTTAACTTTTACAAGAATTAATAAACTATTAGGTGTGGTGTAAAGTATACGGACATGTGATTTTTTAATTATATGAATACCTTTATACTCACATAACGACTATAATTAATTAGGTTGCAATCCAAAATTGCCGAGGCGTTCACTTACTTGATTTAGTTAATCAATCATTACGTACGGTGAGTTCATAGCCCTGCTTTATACCAATGATATGTTTTTACAACTTTGGGCGTGAAAACATGCATCATTTTTACATTTGTACGCAAGTACTCTTTTAAACATATTTCGATTTGGCCTAAGTAGCTAAAACCACTATTGACCTCTATCTGAACTGTCAATTGCTAGTTAGCGAGCTGCGAATGTTATGAATAGATCTATTTAGGATTGACATCCCTGTTCGGGTGAGTAGCGCTCATCAGTTTCGGAGGTACTGAAACAACGAACGTATACATGTCAGAACAATTTGGATGTTGCGGGTTGAACATCTACATGGGCACATTTAGTGCATTAAATTGCATACATATATGTCGAGCTTCGGTGTCATGAGCTTAGTGCACTTCGTAATTACTTTTAAGATTATTGATGTGGACATGTCTTTACATTGGAAATCTTGTGGTCCTACTTTATACATTACTTAAACCTGTGAATTCACCAACTTTATGTTGACGTTTTAAAGCATGTTTTTCTTAGGTCAATAAGGTACAAGAAACAAGGATACATTGGTGGTCATCATTTTGGAGTCATTACTATAAAGATTTGGATGCATTACATTTTGGGAATATTTGTTATGTATTAAAATCTTTACTTTTCATGGATGAACTATTTAAGCTTCGGCTATTGTAACAAACAAGTCTATTTAATCCAATGTATCAATTTTTAACGCACCATATAGAGGTCGTTCTCATATCTTGTGCTGTTGATCTATGAAGTAACACTCGCCAACCCATATTCCGCTGCGACCCATTTTGGGGGTGTTACATATTGAATATTCTTTTTTATTCTAAGTTACACCATTCTTCTAGGTGGTGAGTAGGATTTCTCGTTTGTTCTGACATTCTCATCTTTCTTTATTCCGTTCTTAAGGTGAGTTCATATCCTCATCTTTACGTATTTACATGTTTTATAAACCCCGCAAGGGAGATACATGTTAGTTTTTGCAAAAATTGAACACAAATGATTGATGGGTATGCTTGACCCGAATACATGAATTTAGTTTTACAAAATTAAACACAAGTGATTTCTTTGATATGCTTGACTTGAATATGTGATTTATTGACATTGAGTACCTTTTTGCCGAAAGTCCATAATTTCATTAACCGTTAATTACGTACATGGTAAACTCTAGTACAAGTGAATAGATCTATTGGGTTTAACAAACCCCGTCCAGGTGAGTAGCGCTCACTTGAGTACATGTAGAATGGACGCATTGTATTGAGAATTAAGGTAGATGGCATTTATAGCTTCGATGGGCAAACTTATATAATTCTAGTTAACGTTCGGTGTCATGAGCTCGATGCAATAATATTTTTACATGACTTGTATGTGTTACAATGTCACTCGATGAGCAATGCTTGTGTTCTACTTATTTATTGATAAACTCTATGGATTACTGTTGCGGTTGTCGTAAAGGACTTCTACAAGAAGTTTTACAACTCCCTAGGCAGTGAACATATACTTGTTGTAGTAGTACCAGGCAAAGACTGAGGGTTGTTTATCGTTTCTAGGAAAATAGGCTGGGAAAGCTTGATTGGTCTAACAGATATCTAGGGGTTGTGTGACGATTATTTTTGTAATTGTATACTTTTGAAAGCAGGTAAATACATATGTTTAAATGTTGGTTGGTTTTTAGGCTATTAAATAAATAATAGACTACGCTATTGGTGATAACAATATAATAAAAGATTGTGTTCATTTAATCATCTATTACTCCCTAGATTGCTTCTCCTAGTGTTGTTGCTTTGTCACACTTGTGATGATCTATGTAATTATTTCCTAAGTCATGAACTAATTACATGAACCCGCCGTCTATTTAATATTCCGTTAAAAGGCAAACACTTAAGTAGGTAGGATGTAGGACTATTACAAGGCCCCTAAGTATATTAAATGCATTTGAAATATATTAAGAGTGGATCACCATATAAGGGGCAAGGGCAGCATTGAAGGCCTATTACTATGGTATCCTTTCTTCATAATCATGTTTTCCTAGACATATCAACAATGATACAGACAAAAGTTGGTTTTCTAAGACCTAACATGCATATTCATCACAAGAAGTAACACCACTAAGATCTACATCCTAGGTTTCATACAATCATAAATGAACACAATAAAAGGTTTAGCCAAGCATGTTAAAGATAAATCAAGAACATATAAGAATCACACAACAAGACATATTGAATGATTAAGATAGTCTTACTTGATTAAAACATGAATTAAAGGAAGTACAATAGGGTTTTGAGGCCTTAAAATCGTCTCTAACATCTGCTAAACGAACTAGTGTTCGTCCCTTACTTTTACTCTAAAGTTACACACTTATAACCCTAAAAACAGATTTGTATATATAGGAAAATTGATGTGATGGCGTCGCGTTTTAATCGTGATGCTGTCCTGAGTAGAATATTCTAGATCTTAGGCTGGGTCGTGCGAGCTGACGCCGTCGTGATTTCTTGTGACACCGTCATGGTGGGAATTGTGACGGCGTCACGTGTATTTTGTGACGCCGTCTCGAGCCTCTGAGTAGAAATTCTTGAGAGATGTTGGTGTTAGGTCCGTAGTCTTGTCGTTTCTTCTCCATAATGAGCCCAAGTCCATGGTGTATTTCCTTCCAATGCTGATACCTGAAAAGAAACAATTAAGTACCTATTTTGGCATTAATGCGATTTAGGGGGTTAAAACAACCCTGAAAAATGTATAAAATGGCACCTCATCAATTACCCCTCATCTTGAAGATTTGCTTGGCCTAAGGTAAATAGACTTTCTACCTAGACATAACAATATGTGGGTCATTTTAACCTACTCCTTTAAAAGTATTTTACAACACAACCTTCTAGACTTGTAATATTTAAAGACGGAAAGTATAATAACTAGCACCTCTCATAAGTGTTTGGATTCTTCTTTCACTCGGTTGTATAATAATTATCTTAATGGGGGAAACGGAAAATCAACACTCATTATCTGTCATGGCATATAAATTACCCTAGGCTTGGTAATGGATCAAAACCTCACACCTCTAGGTTGCAAGCATTCAGGGGTGACCTCCCTTAGGGGGAGATTGTTAGATATTAGAAAAAGACTCGGTCACCCCGTGTATTTTACTGTTTATTATAGCTCGTAGTTTAATAGTTAATAGTACGTTTTTCGGTTTTAAGTCGGGTACGAATACCCGGTATATTGTAAGTACTATATATAGCCTCTTCCAACTTTGGAAGAGGTAAGCTAGTCATTATTTTACTTTCATAGAAAAACACTTTCTCTCTCTAGATATTCTCTCTCAAGTGTTTCTCTCTCTAGAAACTAGCCAAATCTAAGAATCGACCCCGTGTTATGATATAGGATATACCACAATTGGTATCAGAGCTTATGGGATGATTAGATCGTGTGTATGTGCGATTTCTTGCTTGTTTTAGATCGAAAAGTGTGCCATAGAAAGTTCTAGCTCGTTTTTTGAAGATCTCCGAATTTTGTTGTTTGTATTGATAAAGTTTGGGTGTTTCTAGTTGCTATTACCTTATGGTACTGTGTTGTGCAAAAGAAATCAAGCAAAATCGTTCAAAAGGGTGATTTATAAGTGATTTTGTGTGATAAAAGTCGTTGTTCTTCGTGGAGAGTTGCCAGAATTTCTTCACGGCGGTTTGCTGAAATATAATATTTTATTAAGTAGGTTACCAACCCTCTGACACACGGCGAGTTGCTTAGGTGGCGAGTTGCTCAAGAGGCGAGTTGTTACTAAGCAGCGAGTTGCTTACCGGCGGTTTGCTTACCAGCGAGTTGCTTACCAGCGGTTTGTTTACCAGCGGTTTGAACAGGTTATCAGCGGGTTGAATATTTTAATAGCAAATATCTAAAGGAAACTCTGGCGATTTGTAAACTCAACGGCGGTTTGATTAAAATATAGACGGCGGTTTGTATTCCTTCTTCGCGGCGGGTTGCTTGGCAGCGAGTTGTGTTCGGCGAGTTGCCATAAAATTCCACCAGCGAGTTGCCTTATTTCTTTGCAGCGGTTTGGTAGCCTCTGGCGGCGAGTTGAGCTACTGTCTTAGAAATTTGAAATATTTCAAACTCGGGATTTAATATCACTAAAACAAAATACGAATACGTTAACCTCACCACTTTTAACGTACACTCACTAATCATTGATCGATCAAAACATATCATATCATAATAATACAAGATGTCTAGTATGCAAGAAGACATCCAGTGTGCCGGTTCTGATACACGCCCACCAATGCTTGATAGAACAGACTTTGAATCTTGGCAACAACGTATACGTCTGTACTGTCTAGGAAAGGATAATGGAGAGAATATTATGAAGTCCATCAGAGAAGGACCATTTCATATGGGAACGGTCTCAGATGTTATTACTGGAGGAACTGAGGGTGCGGTTCAACAAGGTCCTTGAATAGAACAGACTTTAATCTTGGCAACACGGATAAACTCTGACTGTCTTATGAAAGATAATGAAGAACATTATGAACCCATTCATGAAGGACCATTTCATATGGGAACAGGTCTCAGATGTTATTGCTGGAGGAACTGAGGGAGCATTCAACCAAGTCTAGTACGTGCTAGAGTCCATAACGACCTTTCGCTGAAGAACAGGAAAGGTATAAAGCTGACATTTCGTGCAAACCCATATCCCTACTTCAAGTATACTCAGGACATCTACTCTCTCAATCAACAACTATACTACCTGTTAGCCTCAATTAGTTGAGTCGAACAGAAGTTCGGTCACCTAAAATACGATGGATCTTTCTCGGTCTTTAATTATTATAGTTAATGTTGTAATAACATATTATCGGAATCGGGCTCGATAGTTAAAATCTAATATAGGATATGTTTCGGGTTTAATCCCAAGCAAAACCCGAGGCCCGGGGTCCTAGTTAAATACCCGCGCGACACCTTTAACGTTACGGGTAAATATAAGCTTTTTCTTATTTAAAAAAGCAGTTGTCAATATCAAAAATTACTTTTCTCATTCTCTCTTAATTCTCTCTCTAGTTTTCTCTCTCTAAAACGAAACTCCTCTGTTTTTCTCATTTTTCTAGTTCCGATTCGTATTTGACTCATGAAGTGAAGTTGTTATCGGATCCTAACAATGGCATCAGAGCTACGTGTGGATTCGTGGTTGATTTCTGTGTGGTAAAACAAGCTCAAATTCGTGGCTTATATTGTGACAAAAAACCCCACGGCTCAAAAAAATTTTTGGGCTTATGGTTTGTTAATCTTGTTCTACTTGTTCTACACATCAAAAGGTAAGAGTGCTTCAAATTTCGTGTGTTAAACAAGCTCCTAGCTCGAATTTTAAGCTTTAAAAGGTTAGTGTTCTTCGTGGAGAGTTGCTACTTTTTGGACGATCCACAAAGATATACATGTTATTGTGTGTTAAATCTTCTTAGGGACGCTTAATATTGCAAATCCTAGCTTTGGTTCGTGGGGGGGGCCTTTTTTTAAACGCTTATTGAGTGAGATTTTGAAAAATTCGTTCTTGGCATTCTTCGTGGCGGTTTGACAAAGTCCCGTTTTAAAAAAGGAAGTTGATCATGGCGGCGTTTGACTAGGTCAACAATCGAGTTAGCTAAAAACAGCGAGTTGCTAAAAAACAGCTAGTTTGCTAAAACACAGCGAGTTGCTGTAAACTGCGAGTTGCTAAAACACTGGCGAGTTGCTATAAGAACGGCGAGTTGGCAATAAACGCGAGTTGCTAAAACGCGAGTTTCTAAAAAACGCAGTTGGCTAAACGCGAGTTTGCTTAATGGCGATCGGTTTGCTAAAAACGCGAGTGCAAACAGCGAGTTACTAATTGGCAGCGGTTTACTAAGAATTTTTTTGTGTGTGTTTTGGTTATTGCATTTTGCCTCTACGTTTTGGGTATTGCGTTTTGCCTAATTGAAGACCCTTATTGCGTTTTGCCTAGAGGAGACTCTGTCCATTTCATTTCTTGGTTGCGTTTTGTCTCAAAAGGTTGAACTGCGTTTTGTCCAAGAAACAGCTCTGCGTTTTGACTAAAGACACTGCGTTTTGTCAGGTGGTATTTGACCGAATTTAGGAATCTATTAATCATTGTCTAATCAAAACATAACATCAAGACAAACAAACTTGAAGGACTTTGGACTTTAATTCAGACTACGAGGACAATTAATCAACCTAAACTACAAACAAGAACTTAAAAGACATTATTCAAACAACAAACAATCAATCATTCACGGTTTTCTATTGATTTTGTAAAATCCCGTTAATTTTTTTTCGGTTCTAATCATAGACTTGTAAAATCCCGTGAACGACTATTGTATTCAAAACCACAACATCAATCACATCACATCCACTTAAGATCCAATAAATCTTTTTCACTTCAACTCACGATAAAATGGAAAAGAAAGATACCTTATCTTCGTGTTCGGAATCAGAAGAACAACAAATGCAACTAATTCAAGACAAATCAAAAGAAAGTTGCATGGTATCTTTTCAACGACTTCATTCACACCTCAAGCGTCTTTCAAACAACGACTTAAAAGGAAGTCGAACCGAGAATGGATTCGGACGCGCGTTTGCAACACTCTTTGGTCAAGATTTTGAGACTTTTACAGGCACGATGTTCCTAAACATGGATCAACTTCAAAAGCAACTTGATAACAACGAATTTTAAGAGATTGGATCCATGGCTTCTTTTAAAGTTCTCGAGACACAGTTTCAGATGTTCATCAAGTCAAAGATTTATTTGAATGATGAATATATTGTAATGACACGCAACTACTTTCTACAATACACTCAACTTGATATTCCAGAATTTCGTAAGACACTGGTCCAATTCATGGAATATGTCAAAAAGTTGATTGATGAAAGAGCACTGCATAAAAGAGAGCATGACAGCAGGGTAAATGAAATACAGATGCAGACGACAATGGAAAATGTTGATACGAGTAAAGCATTGGATGCTAGTTCAGTTATCATTAAAAACAATGGGACAGAATCACAAGAGCAAGATACAAGCAGCAGATCAGAGAATGATGTACATGTTGATGATGCAGATATCAGACCCATATATGATGAAGAACCAAAGGCTGAGGTACAAATGACTACTAATAATAATGTATCTGCTAAAGGACAACAACATACTGAGCAACCTGAATTCATTAATGAAGGAGAGATTGACCAGAATGCTGAACAATGTCATGACACATGTCCTTTGCCTGCTAAATTAACTGATGACAAGACAATTGAACTCTCAAATCAATTACTCGAGTCTGAAAATGTTTGTCTCAAAAAGACTGTTGCCCAGTGTCAAAAAGATTTTGCAAAACTCGAAGCACATTGTATTAATCTTGAACTACAAATGCAAAACAATGTTTTAAAATCAGGGCAACAGAGTCAATTTTTAAAAGAGAAAAGTAATGAAGCCAAGGTTAAACATGACATCGATGTAATTGAAACAAGAAACATCGAATTGGAAAATAGTGTGGCTAAATTACTTGCAGAGAATGAGCAGTTACATAAGGAAAAAGAGCACTTGAAACAGACTTACAAAGATCTTTTTGATTCTATCAAAAGGACACGAGTTCAGACCAAAGACCAGAATGACTCTTTAATGGCACAACTGAACAAAAAGTCTAATGAAAATGCTGATGTACTAGCTCAGATTCAGAAAAAGGGGTTTGCAATTGCAGCATTAAAAAATGAGTTAAGGAAACTAACAGGAAATAGTGTGAATACTAAGTTTGCAAAGCCATCAATCTTGGGAAAACCGGTTGGACAACCACTCAAAAACCAATCCGTTGTTAGACAACCGACTGCGTTTAAGTCTGAAAGACCTAGAATTTCAAAACCACGGTTTGCCTCCCAAGTTGATGTGAACAACGACTTGTCAAAACCAGTCACTACACATCATTTGCCTAAGGGAAGAGAATCTGCCCCTGCAAAACCTCATCACATGATTGCACCAAGCTCATCTAGGTATAGCTCAAACGACATTGTTCATAATCACTACCTAGAGGAAGCTAAGAAAAAGACACATGAACACTCTAGGATCCCTAGAAATTTTTCTGACTCCAAACATTTTGTTTGCTCGACATGTCAGAAATGTGTCTTTAATGCCAATCATGACGCTTGTGTAATAAAATTCCTGAAAGAAGTCAACTCGCGTGCTAAGGTTCCATCCAATAAGACAACAAACAGAAACAAACCCGTAGAGCAAATAAGGGTTGCAACGAAACCAAAAAGACAGATCCCAAAAGGACATAGGTTTTCAATCAAAAAGACTACCACTGTGCATGAGAAAACAACAAGTCCTAGATCTTGTCTTAGGTGGCAACCAACGGGTAGAATTCTCAAGACTGTTTGTCTTAGATGGGTTCCAACAGGAAAGACATTCGCCTCTAGCACAACAAAGGTTGAAAGTGAACCCCCAAATGGTTCAAATGCAGATATCCCTAACCAATGTGAAAGCGAACAAGCTCTTAATGTCAGTGCAGGTACTCTCTTAAGTACAGGTACATCGTTCAATCCTACAGAGGAAGGACTCAGAGTTTGGTTGCGAAAAAGAAAGATATCTCAGAAAACAGGGCTTCAAGGAATTTTGATCTGATGATCACAAAATGAAGCTTGTCCCCAGAATTCTTCCAACAAAAAGTCAAGTGAAGATTAATCTTTATGTACTCTGACCCGCTAAAACTCAACCCTCCTTATACATAGATAAATATACACATATATAGATATATAACAAGGATCAGAATTCGCGAAATCAAAGAAACCCGAAGCAGTATAGAGTGTTCCCGGGTCGTTATGTCCTAATGACTAGAATGGAATATCGAAAGACGATTGATGATTGATGTTTGAATATGACAAGGATGTGAATATGATTGGATACTAAACCTAATAAGCAATTGAAGAAGATAATTAAGGAACATAAGCTAGAACAAGCATAAAAGCTAGAAATAGCAAAAACACTTAAAACTTTTACACAAAGGCACAAATAAGCTCAAATAAGCTTAATACAAATCAAATAAGCTAAACTAACTCTAAATAAGCAAATACAAAAAGCAATTAAGCTAAATTAATCAAGGTAAACACAACAGTACTAACAACAGTACTAACAGTATTAACTACCAGTACTAACTTAGAGTTAGTACTGCTAGGCTTAAGTTAGTACTGTTAGGCTAATAAGACACAAAGACATAAGAAATAAACAAATAAGCTAAAACAGAAGTTTAACTACCCAAGATAAGCACTTAAACACAA
>BQNB010113497.1:3857-21928 GCA_026074375.1 Tanacetum coccineum
CCATTTGTTGAGTACAAACGACAAAATGCAACCACTTCACAAGAAAGATGGTGAAACAAAACTGCAAATGCAACCCATGTATTAAAAAATCTAACTTTAGCAAAAGAAAGAACTTTATTATAAAAGAACTTATGTATAAATTATATATGGTGAAGTATGTATAGTTACTACATCAATGTTTTCAATCAACTGCATCACTATATTATATCAAGCACATGAGAACTAAAGTTAACAGAACACTATCGGACAAACATCAACTAAACTTAGCATAACCCAATGGAACCTTATTCTCATACTCCATTAATTATTACTTTTTAATGATAAAATTACAAAAACACTAGCTAATAGATTTGCATTTGTCACGAACAAACACCTATTGCGTCAAAGTCTCAATATAAATGCATCATACATATAATTACGCACAAAAACATTTTCTACTCATAACAAAACTATGGAAAAGCTATTAGATTTGTATTGATCACACACCTGTTGCATCATCATTTCATAACAACTGCATCATGCCTACAACTACAGCTTATACATCTATATATTCCAAAAACAAAAACCTACTGCATCGTTATTTCTTCACAACTACATCACACGTATAACTACACATACAATCCTTTTCTACTAAGAAAAATGACCAAAACATATAAAAATTAAAAGCTAATGCATCACAGTGTGAACTTAGTGCATCAGTGGTTTAAAATCTCTTTGAGACATTTTATCATACATCTTGTGTGCACCTTTACTAAACACGTTTTATATATAACATATTTAGATGAATTACAACAAAAAATGTTATCCATATCGGTGTATCATAGTTTTAGCAACAAGTTCATCATAAAGTATATGAACAACTAGTATGTCATAGTACGAAATTGATGCACGGGACATAAATCAAATAATAACATCTTATCAAAGATAAGGTGATCCTAAATTCAACAACATAGAATCAAAATTGAACAAAAAAACTCTAAATCGAAGCAGGAACTTAACTATTGAACAAAATAAACTCTAATTCGAACTTAACTGTAAGGATGCATTAAGCTTCTTGTAGGTTGTATTATATGCGTAATTGTGTTTGTATGCTTGGTTGATACAAGGATCTTATATATTCATAAGTAAGTTGAACTTGAATTAGTGAAGTTGTTATGTTTATATTAAGTGCATCAATTCATTTATAAAAAAATGCATCAGTTTAGTAATATATCTTGGTACTCACAGGTTAGCAAGTTTGTAACAACTTACTTAGGAAATGTCACCTAAAGGGTGACGAGAAGGGAAATATCCTCAATCCTGAAAGTAGAGTGAAGATCAACCTAATATGTGAAAGAAATCAAGTATCAATGAAGGAGATTTGAAGTGTTGTCATTCGTTGAGGAATTTTAATTGTTATTTCAAAACAATGATGTAAATTCTACTTAATGTTTCAAAAAATTTAGTTGTAATACTTTAGATTACTAAATGTTTAATAATAAGTATGGTAACTTTTAATGAGTATAATGTTTGTTTAATAATAAGTAATTTTGATAACTGCAGATTCTGAATGAGCGTAGATGCAGTGGTATTTTGAAACTGTGATGTAGTAACATTGAAACTATGATGCACTGTTATATAAAACAAAACACTGATGCAGTAGATTTAAAACTATGATGCACTAAACAAAATGAACACAAAAGATATTGTGACTAAGATAATCTTACATTAAAACTCTATGATATACATTTCTTTCATTATAATTGATCAATTTATTATTCGTAAAAGAAAAGGAATGATAACGCCTAAATTATACATATTTTCGGTGGCGTTATTTGCATTTATTTGATTATTTATCGTGAACTTTTGGTACTTAATCAAGTATATTTGCTATTATATGTTCTAGGTACATGTCGTGGAAGAATACGGAAGACTACATGAAGAATTGAAGCTTAAATGAAGAAATAACTCAAACTCAGAGCTTCCCGACACCTGTTCACTATTTTGGTCATAACTCGGTCATACGAACTCGGATTGAGTTGATTCAAACGGCCACGGAAAGAGAATTAAATTATCTACAACTTAGAAAAACGTTCACAAGCTGAAATATTACTAAAGCAGCCGGTTTTACAAATGAGTACAACATACTTTAGGGAAATGCAATTAATTCACGAATCTGGCCCATAATCCATCTACATACATTCCCAACTTAGTCCCCAAGTAATCTCTAGCCTATAAATACCTCCCTATGATGCTTAGAACGGAATCATCTCTTATCATATCATCACATACAAATCTCAAGAAGAAGATCCAAGAAAATGCCAAAGTACGACGCACTTTTCTCTTGTGCGCCGCACTTTCGTTCAAACTTCCCAAAGAAACGGTTAAAGTCCCAATAAATGTTGAGTGCATTAACTCCCTAAGTACGCCGCACTTTCTATGATGTGCGCCACACTTTTGACTCGATTTCAGCTTATAAATAGAGGCATAATCCACCCCATTTTACACACACTTCCACAAAAACTCTCACACACAATTCCCCATTCGTTTAGAACGCTCCAAGTGGGTGTTTTTGGTGATAAAGGCCTGAGAACCTTTGATCCAAACCACCTTGATAACACAAATCATCACCACCATTAGAATCAAAGTTCTTGAAGAAGTTGGATAGTCTTGGTTGAAGTTCATCATTGTTCTTAGGTTTTGATCCATCAAAGAGGCATAGTTGTAGTGTTATTTCGAATCTATAAGCAATTGTGACGGAATTGTTCATAGTTTCTGGATTTTGCTTTGAATATAATAAAGTGTTCTTGGGAAATTCTTGTGAAATCACCATACTTTGCTCTTGGAATTGGTATGAATCTTGTTACTCTTTTGAATATAATCCTTGTTGAATCCATGATGAATGTTATGTGTTTTGTTACTTTGATCATGGAGTAGTCATCTTGTGTTTGTTTGGGCATAATGTGATCTTGGATATGGAGTGTTTGGATATGAGTTTATTGAATTGGTAAAATATATTTTATATAAGAATATAGGCTGAAAGGGTTCTTTTATATATGTGTTTAATCATTCCACTTAATATATTAATTATAATAACTTATAAAGGCCGAAAGGATTTGTTATTATTAATCGATATAATCACTAGTTATATTTAAAGGCCGAAAGGATTTATAACTTGTGATAACTCTATTCTCTAAACTTATAAACACTATCCTAAACACTTCATTGTCTTAGTGATCATTGCCTAAACAAACATACTTTAATCATTTGTTTGAATCATCTTTTAATTGCTTTTGTTATAATATCCGATATATGCAAGATTTGGTTAATTTGATCCGTGACAATCTTATTAACCTTAGCACCTTAATTACAAACTATGAAAACTACAATTCTCGTGGAACGACTTGGACTTGCCTAAAGCTATACTATACACGAACGGGTATACTTCCCGAGTGTTGTGTTTTTAGTAAAATCGGTATTTCTAGTATTATAAATTTAAAGCTTGGAAAACACACATCAATTGTTTGGCGCCGTCGCCGGGGAATTGTTTAAGTTGTTATAGTTTGTTGCTTATTTCTGGTGCTATTTTGTTTCAAAAAAAATTTTCAAACCCGCCATACCGTTTTTTGGCAAACGGAAACCAAAAATCAATTTTTTCCAGGAAGTACGCCGCACATCTTATTTGTGCGCCGGTTTTCTTGTAAACCCAGAAAGTACGCCACACTTTAACCAAGTACGCCTCACTTTCTGCAGATTTTTCACAAACAAAATTTTGTTTCAAAAACCAAAATCAAAACCAAAACCCCCCCAATCTGCTAGTCTTAGGTTCTATAATCATTTTGAATTGTATTTTATCTGATTATATGCATTGTGTATTTGTAATTATGTAGTTTATCATAATATTCGAAAAAAAACATACAATTTCCAGAAAAGCCGGCGCACTTTTCCTAAAGTACGCCGCACTCTATCTAAAAAAAATTCTTTTATTTATTTATCCTTATTTGCTATATAATTAAATTAAAATATATAAATTTAAAAAATTATAAAAAATATATGAAAATAATTTATTTTATTTTGAATATTATCCTATTAGCCTTAACTATATATATATAAATGTCGTTTTGCAAAATGCTTAATGTATGTATAAATCCCCTATCTTTCGGAAAACAATTAATAAGTCTAATATATAAATTAAATAAAAATTTAATAAAAAGGTCTTGTAAATTTAAAATTATCCAAAAAGGATCCATTCGGATCGAATCTTCAACCCAACATTGTTTCGTTAATGACTTTGTCATCATAGATATACCTGAAGAGGATGTCGAACCCAAACATATAATTCTAGATCCCGATGATCAGCCTATGTGGGAAAGTGCTAAGACTGTAGCACCGACTCCTAATTCTGTCAATGTTCAACCCAATGTTGATGACAACTTTGTTATCAATAGTACTCACTTAAATATGATTCGGGAAAATAAATTTGATGGTTATCCGCGGGCCGATCCGCATGACCACATCCGTGAATTTCTCGCAATCCGCAACATGTTTAAATATGGTGAAACTCAGAGTGAAGCCGTAAAGATTTTAATATTTCCCTTTTCCTTGTGCAATGAAGCTAAAACCTGGTTTAACGAACTTAATGAAGAGTCTATAACATCGTGGGAACAAATTAGAATAGCTTTTATAAACAGATTCTTTCCACCTTCGTTGTTTAACAGTCTTTTACTTAAAATCATAAATTTCTCTCAAAACATATGTGAAAGTCTAACCGAAGCCTGGTTACGACTGAAGAACATGCTTTGAAAATGCCATGGGCATGATTTGACAAAAGGAGTTATTATTCAAATATTCTACCACGGTCTAGATGAACCCACTCAGGCAATCCTGGACGTAACAGCTGGAGGAATCTTCCTCTATAAAAGTCCAAATCAAGCTTTTCAACTTCTTGAGGACAAAGTCCTTTTCAACCATGATTGGCCCATTAAATCTAAAAACGATCATCATCAAAAATCTGTTTCTTTCACCGATGAAAGTGATAGTAATACTGATAATTCTCAATTAATGAAAAAATTGGAAGCTCTAACTATAAAAATGGATTATTAAATTATAAGCTTATATGAAGAATTGCAAGATATGCGTGAGAAATACAATGAGCTTAGAGAGAAAAACGCTTCTAAAAACCACCTGAACGATGACACGCCGATGTGTGAACGTCATGAAGCAAATTACACCCAATCTGAAGGTAATAAAGACCGAAATTCTCATGATTCGTTTTCTCACCAATCCCTTCATGATCCTAATGATTCCAAGAAATCGCTTACAAAATTAAACAATGATGTGAGAAATGATCTCGAAGATTTCAAAAGACGTATCCGTAGCATGAAAACCATTCATGATAAACTTTTTGATCAAGACGATCGTAAAACTACCGGTGTTTTACCCAACAAAAAGTCTAAAACCATCAACCAAGAGCCTCAAGCTAAAACAGATCTTGAAAAATCAATCACTAAATTCTTGGATGGTCAAAAAGTTACAAATATGTTTTTCAAGAACAATGTTAACAATATGATTTTAAAAATGAAGCAAAATGAAAAGAATTTCCAAACTAAAATTAAAAATTTGGAAATAAAAATAGATGAATGGTCGAAATCTCAAAACGTCTCTTTAGAACAAACCGAGAGGACTGACCCACCTCCTCCTCAAGCTTACATTGAGCACAAAGTCCGATGATTCTCCGAAAAGTCAAACACTTCCTCCTATCATCGTTGAAGATAAACCAATTAAGACATCAAAAAAGGGCTATAACGTGGTAAAAATAAATGAATATCCATTCCGTGAGTATATACAAAAAACCCCATACCCTCAACGTTTAAATGCGGATCATTCCCACTTGAACCGTATTGTTAAGGAATCTTAAATCAAGTTAAGTATAATAATAATAGTAGTAATAGTAAATAATAATAAACCTATAAAAACTAATATATATATATATATATATATATATATATATATATATATATATATATATATATATCTATATATATATAACAAAAACTTTGCAGTCTTTAAGTATGTCACGCATTCGGCCGGTGTGTTTCTTACCTCGATTTCTGCATCCAAAAAGAAATTTATCAAACTTTGTGGGTGTGTTCGCTGGAAACCCTCACAAGGCTATAAATCGTCCACTCGGGACACCGAGGGGTTTAAAGGCTTGTTTGATACGCTAAATGCAACCGTGGTGCCTACGAAAATGCGCTTTAGTATTTTACGGTTTTCGTAGTTGTGTTTATTTTGCAGATTAAATAAAAAAGGTGGAGCTTAGCTTAGATTGGTGGTTGCCATTTGACACTTGTCGACATTTATAATTGCGATGTCATTATATTACATGTGGTAGAATACACATGCTTAGCGCTTCGTTTCGCGCCATATCCTTCATAATTCAGCAAAGCCACTTATCGAGCCCCGGAATAAGTTTCAATTTTACGCATTTATGCTTTTTTTTTTTTTTACTCTACTTTTTGTGTGGAGGGAGTCTCGCTCCCTCACAAAAAAAAAGAAGTAATGGCAATCATCAAGGATATCTCCCAAAACGTAGCCTATATCTCTATGCCCCGGGAAGTACCGTTTTCCCTTAATTTTCCCTATTTTCTATATTTATCAGTTCTCACATTGAGGGCAATGTTCAACTTAAGTGTGGAGGGGTAGCAAATAGGAAAAATTAATCATGTCCCTCCATGTTTGCCCTGCAGAAATTTTCAAACTTTCTACTGATATTTTCTGGAAAATTAAAAAAAATTAATATATACTTTCCTTTCAAAATTAAAAATGCATACGCTTAGTAAGGCAAATCCAATCGGATTGACATTTTAACTAGCACAAAATCAACCCACTAAAATTGTGAGAAATTTAGCCTTAAAGAATTCGGGTATCCATCTTTGATACCCAAGATAATTTTTGCCTTTAGCTTGTTCGAGTTAGGGTTTGAATGCAGTCATATGTGTCTATTCCGTCGTTACGGATGTGCTAGCGTTATGGTTTTCTCGCTCTTTTCTAGTAACATTGTATTGGCTATAAAAGTTATATGAGGTGGGCCGGTTATTGTAGTAGCCCTCACAGAACTTATGCTTTATCATCATTTACTAGACCGCAGTGAGGTTAATTTATAGACAAAGTCATATGATAAGAGGTGAAATAAATCCCTATGCAATCATGTATGTGCAGCACTCGATTTTAGTGTTGAGATCCCCAAACTATCCCAAGAGTAAGAAAAATATGCCCGATGAAGAAGAAGATTTGTGCTAGCCTTTGTTATTGCAGTATCTGGAATGAAAAAAAAGGAAAGTAACAATGTTCAAAGTATAAGGCAAAGTTCTAGCATATGGAATCAAGTTTATGTTATTCACCCTCATCATTTTCACGTTTTGCCTCTTTGAGATTTCTATCTAGGTGCTCACGCCGCAACGGGCATGTTTATGTGTCTAGTACAAGCATTTGGTAGCGACCTAGATTGTGTCTGTGCATTTGAGTGACTTCACAAATATAAAACCCTATCTGAGTGACTCGTGTGAATTAAAAAACAAACACTTTCCCTATGTGAGGTGCTCTGTTATATGTCTATGCCTGAAAAGTTATAAAACTGGTAAACACTTGTAAATGCTAAAATGATTTTTCGCCATGTCACGATAAATGATCTTGTTTTATCGCTTTAATTGCTTGAGGGCAAGCAATAGCTAAGTGTGGAGGGATTTGATAACACCTAAATTATACATATTTTCAGTGGCGTTATTTGCATTTATTTGATCATTTCTCATAAAATTTTGGTACTTAATCAAGAATATATGCTATTATATGTTCTAGGTACATGTCGTGGAAGAATACGGAAGACTACATGAAGAATTGAAGCTTAAACAAAGAAATAACTCAAACTCAGAGCTTCCCGACACCTGTTCACTATTTTGGTCATAACTCGGTCATACGAACTCGGATTGAGTTGATTCAAGCGGCCACAGAAAGAGAATTAAATTATCTACAACTTAGAAAAACGTTCACAAGCTGAAATATTACTAAATCAGCCGGTTTTACAAATGAGTACAACACACTTTAGGGAAATGCAATTAATTCACGAATCTGGCCCATAATCCATCCACTTACATTCCCAACTAGGTCCCCAAGTAATCTCTAGCCTATAAATACCTCCCTATAATGATTGGAATGAAATCATCTCTTATCATAACATCACATACAAATTTCAAGAAGAAGATCCAAGAAAATGCCAAAGTACGGCACACTTTTCTCTTGTGCGCCGCACTTCTGATCGAGTTCCTAAAACCGCCGCACAATATTTTCCTGTATGTGCCGTAGCTACTTTTCATTCAAATCTTCCTAGAAAAATGGTTAAAGTCCCAATATTGCTGAGTGCCTATTAAATCCCTAAGTACACGCATTTTTAATAAAGTCGCGTCACGGACTTTGACCTGATTTCAGCCTATAAATAGAGGCATAATCCACCCTATTTTACACACACTTCCACAACAACTCTCACACACAATTACCCATTCGTTTAGAACACTCCAAGTGGGTATTTTTTGGTGATAAAGGCCTGAGAACCTTTGATCCAAACCACCTTGATAACACAAATCATCACCACCATTAGAATCAAAGTTCTTGAAGAAGTTGGATAGTCTTGGTTGAAGTTCATCATTGTTCTTAGGTTTTGACCCATCAAAGAGGCATAGTTGTAGTGTTATTTTGAATCTATAAGCAATTGTGACGGAATTGTTCATAGTTCCTGGATTTTGTTTTGAATATAATAAAGTGTTCTTGGGAATTCTTGTGAAATCACCATACTTTGCTCTTGGAATTGGTATGAATCTTGTTACTCTTTTGAATATAATCCTTGTTGAATCCATGATGAATGTTATGTGTTTTTTTACTTTGATCATGGAGTAGTCATCTTGTGTTTGTTTGGGCATAATGTGATCTTGGATATAGAGTGTTTGGATATGAGTTTACTAAATTGGTAAAACATATTATATATAAGAATATAGGCCGAAAGGGTTCTTTTATATATGTGTTTAATCATTCCACTTAATATATTGGTTATAATAACTTATAAAGGCCGAAAGGATTTGTTGTTATTAATCGATATAATCACTAGTTATATTTAAAGGCCGAAAGGATTTATAACTTGTGATAACTCTATTCTCTAAACTTATAAACACTATCCTAAACACTTCATTGTCTTAGTGATCATTGCCTAAACAAACATACTTTAATCATTTGTTTGAATCATCTTTTAATTGCTTTCGTTATAATATCTGATATATGCAAGACTTGGTTAATTTGATCCGTAACAATCTTATTAACCTTAGCACCTTAATTACAAACTGTGAAAACTACAATTCCCATGGAACGACCTGGACTTACCTAAAGCTATACTATACATGAACGGGTATACTTCCCGAGTGTTGTGTTTTTAGTAAAATCGGTATTTTTAGTATTATAAATTTAAAGCTTGGAAAACACACATCAAAGAAAAAAAAATTAATCATTCTTGAAAAAAAAATTTACACTGTGATGCAGTTAAATTTACATTGTGATGCAGTAAAACATATACAATTTAATACAGTAATTTATACTGTGATGAAGTAAAATATATAATTTAATGCAGTAAATTTTACACTGTGATGCAGTAAAATATACAATTTAATGCAGTAAAATTTACATTGTGATGCAGTAAAATATACAATTTAATGCAGTAAAATTTACAATTTGATGCAATAAAATATACAATTTAATGCAGTAAAATTAAAATGTGATGCTAGCATTTTTAAGTTTAATGTACTAACAAAATACATCATAATGCAGTAACTGACAAAATAAATTGTTATTTTCTTAGTGCATCATAGTTAGTAATTTAGTGAATAATACGTTATTTACCACGAGGAACTAAATTGTAACCTATGATGATCCTACATATTAATGCAGTAAATTTTACTTAGTAATGCAGTAAAATTTACATAGTGGTGCAGTTAAATATACAATTTAATGCAGTAAAATTTACACTGATACAACTTAATGCAGTAAATTTTACACTGTGATGCAGTAAAATTTACATAGTGATGCAGTAAAATACAAAAGTTATTAATACAAAAATTATTGTATAAATAACAGTAATGCAGTAGAATAACAGTAATGCAGTACTGCATTACAGTTATATTTCTGGCACCCGAAAGCCTGCGTCTGAATCGCTCTTCATGGTTTAGTATAACTCTCCATACGTCAACTATATACTAGAAGCAACTTCAAATTCAGGGTAAAGACTTAACAAATACGCACTCTCTAGTTTTTAGTCTTTTGTTTGAATACATAGTGATGCATTAGAATATACATAATGTCACACCCCATCATAGGCGGAAACACGGAAATGCAACATAATGATCAATCATAACACAAGATGCAAAATAGAGAAATACTAAGATGCAAAAATGAAAAGTGTCATGATGACCATCAACCTCAATACAACCTTGAGTGATGTCCCAAATCAAGAACATAGCACATAGTCGCCATTTATTACAATCATAAGCCCACGCAGGGGTCTCAATCCTCAAGAAAACAAATCCTTAACATACTTCAACAAGCAAGACCCCTCAAACATGATTCATACAGGATACACTTAAAGTCTACTATCACACATCTTAACCTTAACGATCATTCTTTTCACCTGAAAATGATACTCGAAAACGTCAACAATAATGTTGGTGAGCTTGTAGGTTTGAAGGAAACACAGTCATTGTGCCAATATCTCAAATAGTTGGACAATTGTGCTATATGACAATGAATTTATGCAAAAAAATCACAAACCCAGGACTTAGCATCCCCGCTAATCATGTACCAAGACCTAGCATCCCCGCTAGTCTTATTACCAGCGTGTACCACCGCTCTTACGGTCGCAACCCCGAATGACATACCGCACCAAAACCATATTTCGCATAGTTCAAAACACATTTGAGTAACATTTTCCCCCAACGGAAAAGATTTAAAAAGTGAGGCTACGAGAACTCACCTCGAGCAAAAGCCTCAACCAGCCAACTCAGTATCACACAAGCAAATGCAACGACGTCCGCACACGACCTAGTCCAGTTAACGTCCCATTTTATCATTTATTACCAAAACAGTTTTTCAGGTTTGATGCATAAAGGTCAGACACATGTTGTACAGTTATCTTTAACGTTTTAGCGGTGTGATGGTTGACGACTTAACTCCAAAAGATACCATATCAAACCCATATCTTAGTACAATATACTCATACTATTTAAGTAAAATAGTTAAGTAATATAAGATAATAAATACTTATAATATACTTCAATAAGTCCATTCGGTACACTTAGTTACAATAAATATACCATTTATACTATACGAAATGAAACGTTTCTTTACGTTAAACATTTTAGAAATGTTTCGAGAAAAATTATATTTTTCGTCTTTTAGTCGACGTATTAAAATAATAAAACAATAATATTTTATTACTAAATAAAAAATCACGTTTTAAGTAAAAATTCTAAATATAGACTTTTTATGAAATTTTGGCATGACCCGTATGTTTATATGACGTTTCCCAAGGTTTTTAAACCTTATTTTCAAATAAATTTCTAACATTTCGACACTTTCTGACCAATTTCCAAATCACATTTCACGGCGTTTACCAAAATACATTCTCAAAACGACTTTCAATATAACTTCACAAGTATTTTTCGCTTCCCAAAAGTTTGTCAAAACTCTCAAAACGACTAGTTAACTCTTATTGGGCTTTAAGGCCCAATAAGGATCCATTATGGTTTTACATATCCAAAATACACTTTTAGCCCAATATCAAAATCCGATAATACGTATAAGTTTAAAACAATAGCTTAACCAAAATAATCCGGACCTCAATAAGCACTCAATAAGCCACGGCTTATTGAGGCTTATTGAGTCGTGAGCCCAATAGCTCCAAAACCACATTAATAAGTTAAATATAAGCTAATAAGCTACGTAAGGTATTCGGCTATCACCGTAAGCTACCAAAATAATCCACAAAAATACGACATAGAGTAATCACCAAAAACACTTTCCTCAAAAGTCTTAAAATTTTTGTGAGCTTATAAGCCCAAAATAAGCCCATTCGAGCCAAAAAATAAGCCAAATAAGCCACAAACAAAATAAGCTACATAGCAAGCAAATGTTTTTCAACCATCACGATCATGATATCAAAACTACAAAACCCCTTTGTCCCTTTTTGAATTCGACGCAAACAAACACCCTTTTTCCATTCGTTTCGCTTTCATGTTTTGATTTTTACGACGATCAATTTATACAACTAACATCTATGCATCATTAACTATACAAAAGGACAAGTTAAATTTAAATTTGAAATACTTACAAGAATGGTCTTTAAAATAAATTTCGACACGAACCGGACAACCCAAACGTTGTTTTAAGGAATACCCGAACACTAGAATCACCCCGGAAATACTCTAAACCACCACGTTCTTGATCAAAGTTTGAAAGGAAATTGTTTTTGTGTGTGCTTTTGGTCGGACGAACACTCAAGGATGTGTGTGTGTGTTTTATTTTTTTGAAAATTATAATAATGAGGTGATAAGGGTGAAAGATGCAATTATGTACCAACTTAGGACAAGCTTAGCTAAAATTAAGCCTTCTTGTCCCCCTCTTAGACTCTAACCCGTGGCAAGGATCCTATGGGATCTTGGGTTCTTCTTTTCGTATCGGGTTCACTTAAAACTTCATAAAACTTGATCGTAAAATACACCTCAAAGTTACTTAGCATTTTTATTCACTTTAAAAATACTTTTCCATTAACTTAGAGTATTTACACGATATACTTACACATAATACTCCTCAAAAACTCATTTGGACATTAACGGACGTGTCAAGACTCCTTTTTTGGCATTTCTCAAAATTCACGGGTCAAACCACCCAAAACATAAATAACATAATAATACCCTTATAAAAAGGATTATTATACACCATAAACCATAAAACATCACAAATCTCATAAATTCACCACCGTCAACATGGTACGATTTTTGAATAAACTGACAAACGTCAAATAATCAAAGGACTAAAATAGAATATTCAAAACACAAATAGGGCAAGGGTTACATCTACCCCCCTTAAAAGAATTTTGACCCTAAAATTTAGCTACTGACAGAACTAAACATATGTGGATACTTAAGTTTCATCTGATCTTCACGTTCTCACATGAATTCAGGTCTACGTTTTGAATTCCACCGAACCTTAACGATGGCAATCCTACTCCGCTTAAGCTTCTTGAACTCTCTCTCCGTAATTTCTACAGGCTCTTCCATAAAATTTAACCTATCATCAACTCGGATCTCGTCCAAAGGCACTTGCAGTGTTGGGTCAGCCAAACACTTCTTAAGGTTCGACACATGGAACGTGTCATGAACACCATCTAGCTCCTCAAGTAAATCTAACCTGTAGGCCACTAGGCCTACCTTCTTAATGATCTCAAAAGGTCCATCAAATCTAAGTGCTAATTTCCCCTTCTTCCTAAAGCCTACTACAGCTTTCCAAGATGATACTTTGAGCAAGACATAGTTGCCTACACTGAACTCTAGAGGCTTCCTTCTCTTATCGATGTAACTTTTTTGGCGATCACGCGCAGCCTTAAGTGTATCCTTAACCTGCGAGATCTTCTCAGTGGTCTCTTGCACTAACTCAGGTCCTATTAACTGACCCTCTCCAACCTTTGCCTACATAATCGGGGAACGACACTTTCTACTATACAAGGCCTCAAACGGCGTACATCTCACACTAGAATGATAACTATTGTTATAAGGAAACTCAACTAATAGAAGACGAACATCCCAACTTCCCCCAAAGTCTAGGACGCATGCCCTAAGCATGTCTTCCAAAGTCTTAATTATACGCTCACTCTGACCATCGGTCTGAGGGTGGTAAGTCGTACTCATGTCTAACCAAGTTCCTAATGCCTCTTGCATTGACTGCCAAAACCTTGACGTAAATCAACTATCACGATTAGATATAATTGAGATCGGCACACTGTGCCTAGCAACAATCTCATTCAAGTACAACCTAGACAATCTATCCATTTTATAATCCTCACTCATGTCTAACCGGGTTCCTAATGCCTCTTGCATTGACTGCCAAAACCTTGATGTAAGTCGACTATCACGATCAGATATGATTGAGATTGGCACACCGTGCCTAGCAACAATCTCATTTAAGTACAACCTAGCCAATCTATCCATCTTATAATCCTCATACGTAGGTAGAAAATGAGCAGACTTAGTCAATCGGTCCACAATGACCCAAATTGTATCATGCCCACTACTAGTCCTTGGTAACTTAGTCACAAAATCCATTTCTATCCCTTCCCATTTTCATTTAGGAATCTCAGGTTGCTGCAGCAATCTAGACGGCCTTTGATGCTCAGCTTTAACCTTCAAACAAGTCAAACACTTACTCATGTACATAGCTATGTTCTTCTTCATACCCGGCCACCAATACCTATCTCTAAGGTTATAATACATCTTATCAGCTCCTGGGTGTACAGATTACTTCGACTTATAAGCCTCGTCCATTATCAGGGTTCTCACATCATCCTTCAAAAGAACCCATATTTGACCCAGGTAATACAATGCTCCATCTCTCCTAAGTTTAATCATCTCATCTAAACCTTTCTGCAATCCCGCAGACTCATCACATGCCTCCTTCTAAGCCGCTAGTATCTTATCCTTGATACTTGACTGAAGGGTCATATTCATAGCTTTAACTCTCTTAGTTTTTGATCTCTCCTTCCTACTCAGTGCATCACTACTACATTCGTCTTACTAGGATGGTAGCGAATTTTGTAGTCATAATCACTAAAAAGCTCTATCCAACGACGTTGTCGCATGTTCAATTCCTTTTGGCTAAAGATATGATGGAGACTTTTATGATCCGTATATATGACACTCGTTGTCCCATACAAATAATGTCTCTAGATCTTAAGTGCAAACACAACCACACCTAGTTCCAAATCATGGGTGGTGTAATTCTTCTCATGAATTTTTAACTGCCTAGATGCATAAGCTGTCACCTTACCTCTTTGCATCAACACACAACCTAGTCCTAACCCAGACACATCAAAATATACCACAAAATCTTCAAGTCTATCAGGGAGAGCTAGAATAGGTGCATTACTTATGCGGTTGTTGTAAGGGACTTCTACAAGAAGTTTTACAGCTCCTTTTGCAGAGTACCTAACCGTTGTAGTAGTAGTATAGGCAAGACTCGAGGGTTGTTATCGTTCTCTAGGGGAATAGGTTGGGAAGGCTTGATCATGGTCTAATAGAATTCTAGGGGTTGAGAGAAGAATATTTTTGTGTTTTATATTTTATAAAAGCAAGTAAATCTATAGTTTGAGAGGTTGGTTTGGTTTTAGCTATTAAACTAAATAGTAAGCTACACTAATGGTGATAATCAATATAATAAAAAGATTGTATTCATTTAATCATGTATTACTCCCTAGATTGCTTCTCCTACTGTTGTTGCTTTGTCACACTTGTGATGATCTATGTAACTATTTCCTAAGTCATGAACAAATTACACGAACCTGCCATCTACTTAATATTCCATTGAGGCAACGCACAAGTAAGGTAGTATGAAGACTATTACAAGGCCCCCAATAGTATATTAAATGCATTTAAAATATATTAAAAGTGGACCAACCATAAAAGGGGCAAGGTAGTATGAAGACTATTACCCGATGGTATCCTTTCTACACAATCATGTTTCCCTAGACATATCAACAACGATACAGACAAAAGTTGGTTTTCTAAAGCCTAAAATGCATATTCATCACAAGAAGAAACACCACTAAGATCTACATTCTAGGTTTCATACAATCATAAATGAACACAATAGAGAGTTTAGCCAAGCATGTTAAAGATAAAGCAAGAACAATAAATAATCAAACAACAAGACATATTGAATGATTAAGATAATCTTACTTGATTAAAACATGAATTGAAGGAGTTACAATAGGATTTTGAAGCCCTAAAATTGTCCTAATAAGCTGTCAATCGAACTAGGGTTCTTCTCCCTTTTTTACTCTAAAGTTATACACTTAAAACCCTAATTTTGGGTTTGTATATATAGATAAATTGTTGCGACGGTGTCGCGTTTTAATTATGACGCAGTCATGAAAGAGAATATTCTAGATCTTGGGTTGGGTCGTGCGAGCTAACGCCGTCGTGAATTCTTGTGACGTCGTGGGATGAATCGTGACGGCGTCACGTGTATCTTGTGACGCCGTCTCTAGCCGTTGAGAACATAATCTTGAGAGATGTTGGTGTAGGTCCGTAGTCTCGTCCGCTTCTTCTCTAAATGAGCCCAAGTCACGTGTATTTCCTCCAAATGCCGTCCAAATGCTAAATACCTGAAAATGAACAATTAAGTACCTATTTTAAGCATAAATGCATAATTTAGAGGGTTAAATGACCCAGACAAAGTATATTAAATGACACCTCATCAAATACCCCTACACTTAGGATTTGCTTGTCCTCAAGCAAATAGGCTTTTCTACCTAGACAATAGCAGTATTAGGGTCATTTAACCTACTCTTTAAAAGTATTTTACAACACAACCTTCTAGACCTCGTAATTAAAAGCACGGAAAGTATATACTAGCACCTCACATAAGTGTTTGGGATTCTCTCTTTCTTTCGGGTGTATAATAAATTATAACATAATGGGGAAACGAAAAATCAACACTCATTACCCGTCATAGCATATAAATTACCATAGATCAAAGGTTTGTGGGGTGTAGGTGTAAGATAACATATAATGGAAACGGAAATGGATGGGATACATTTGGGTGACTTTGTGTGAATTTGGAGTGGAAGGGTTAGCTAATTATTTACACGAATACACGTTGGTTTGGTTGCTAAGCCAAAGACTCGGACAAAATATACAAACTCTACATCAATCTCTTTCTTTTTCTTTTCTATTTTTTTAATAAGATAATACATCATAGCATGGGGTTTTCAACATGGGGTTTATAACACACGTACCCTTACACTTAAACTTTTACATACTCGATATTTACAATCTAACTAATGACCCGATTTGAGATGGATCAAAATAACATGGAGATCATCTAACATGCTAAATACCTGAAAAGGAATGATTAAGTACCTATTTTGGGCATAAATGCATGATTTAGGGGGTTAAATGACCCCAAAAAGTGTATAAAATGACAAGGATAAGGACTTAGCAACTGTGTACTCAAATAATTAACTTGGGTTAAAACAATAATGTACTAAAGGTGAGTACATACAAGGTAGGCTAAGGCGATTTGGGTGTAACGATTGGTTTAAGGGTTAACAATGTTCTTCATTAATAGTCCGGCTTAACCAGAAAATTACGAGAACCGTGAAAAATGATAGGCTCGGAGGGTTGTACTAGGGGTATCGTGCACTAAATATGAGTGCATGGCAAGGGTGTGAGATAGTTAAATGATCGGTGCGACTATCATAACAATTATAGGTTTAAAACATAGGTTAATCCTAATGTCTCTTATCAATCAAATCCTAATACTTACTATGCAGTCTCGGAATGCATCACAAAAACAAGTTCTAGAATTTAATATACTACTTGTACACTCATATAATTTAATACCGATCTCAATGCTCCAGAAAAGGTGGTAAAGACTACACGTACACATCCGTAACAACGGAATAGACACATATGACTGCTCACTCCTTAACTCGAGAAAGCTAAAGGTATAAACTATCTTGGGTATCGATAATGGATACTCGAATTCTTAAAGATCTAAAGGCGAACCTCATGTTTTTGGGGTGAAATTCTGAGGGTTTTTGTGCTAGTCATATAAATTCCTATCTATGAGACGCTATTAATACTCGGTTTTCGTCGGTATGTTTCATAAAAAAATTAGGTCAAAATTACCTTTTTATGCTATGTTTGATATATTACCCATTATTTTAAAGACAAAGCAAATGGCAAATGAAAGAATAGTTTCTAAGGCTTATTTCCCCCCTACAC
>BQNB010113498.1:0-21928 GCA_026074375.1 Tanacetum coccineum
CTGTGATCCTTGGAGTTGGTCAAATAGATCTTCAATCCTAGGAAGCGGATAATGATTCTTAACAGTCAACTTTTTCAATTCTCTATAGTCAATACACATCCTAAAAGAACCATCCTTCTTTTTCATAATCAGAACTTGTAATCGGTACGGCTACAGGGATTAACTCAATCCGAAACTTAATTTCATGGAGAGGTGGCAATCCTGATAAATCATCCGGAAATACTTCGAGAAAATCTCTAACTACAACAATCTCTTCTTGTTTCTTATTTATACTCTTAGCGCTCACCAAAAGTCTCACTTTCTCTTCCGGTCTTTCTCCTAATACTCTAAGCACCATGCCATCTAGTAGTGGTATCCTCACTACTTTCTCATGACAAATTATTTCAGCCTTGTGATTAGACAACCAGTCCATACCTATAATCACATCAAAACTCCCATGCCCGAATAGTATCAAATCGATGTCAAAGACATGACCCTCGATTTCTAATTTGCAACCTTTAATAACGTTATCAATATCTACTGGCTGCCAGCTAACTATCTCAATCTCATATCTGAACCCTAATTCACTGGGCACTATACCTAACAAAGGTATAAAAGTAGTGGAAACAAAACTATAGTCGACACCAGAGTCAAATAAGGTAATGGCAAAATGACTGTTCAAAGTAAACGTACCCGTCACAATGTTCGGATCCTAGCGAGCCTCCTCTGCTCCCAACATGAATGCCCTACCCCTAGCTTGTTTCCCTTGGTTTCCATGACCCTGACCCCCGTTATTAGCCGCGTAGCCAAAATCGTGCGATCTAATTAGTTAATAAAAAGTCAAAATTGAATCAATTTGGTCAAGACTAAAATTTTTGTGTGGAGAAATATGATGGAGACAAAAAAACACACAAAAATATATGTGTCAAATTTGTGGAAAAAAACCTTGAAAAAAGAGGAGGTAATTAATAAAACTTTAGTGGTTTTTAATTTTAAATAAATTATATGGAGTTAAGTGTAAATTTATAAATTTACAAGTTTTATTATAACTTTGATAAATAAACAAATAACCTTTTAAACTTTATACCCCTAGACTTTATATTTTAAAATACAACAAACGTAAATAATTTTTTACTTCGAAACAAAAATTTAACAGTATCTAATCACATCCCAAGTCTATCCGAAGACTTTTTGGTGGATTTTTCATTGTCGGCCTGAAATAATATTGTACAACCAAATAGAAAAACACTAAAATATCATAAATAAAGAAAAATGGTTTTTTAGCTATTCATTGATGGGTTCGGAAGAATTGCAATTCTAATATTTAAATTTCTCAAATATCTTTATTCCATTGACATGTGTGTATGCCTATAAATCATATATAACAATATGTGCCAGTTTTATATTTTTAAAAAGTGTTGGTGACGGAAAAATGGGTAAAACTCTTTTTACATTTGTATATATATTGAAGATATACAATAGGTAAATCTTTGTTTGACCAAAACATATTGTATGCATGAAAGATTTGAGTTTTTTTTAGTTTTCTATACTCTATAAATATTGACGCTTATTAATAAGCCACTTGATATCTGATGCGAGCTAATTTTTACTTGTTTTAACACAAAGTATGATCATGTATTTCTAAGTATAGCTAACACATTCATTGCAACTATAATCATAAAACATATACAATATCAACTGCCAACTCAACAGTAAGAATATCAGCCTTTCAAAGTGGAGGTCAATGGTTCGAATATAACGAGGAGAAAATTAATCCCTTGTGGCCTCGGAGGTTCACTTGAGCCGACTCCGGGCTACCTAAAAGGGTAGTTTTGGGATTAGTTTTTTTTTTTTTAGCTCACAATCTCGAGTCAGAAAACAGGTAAATCAAAAAAAAAATATTACTCATTATCCTCAATTCATTATAATATATATAAAGATTTTAATGAATCTATTCTCTCATATGATTTCGATATTACTTTATAACATAACTTATAAAATAGAAAGAAATAACAAATTATAATATATTAAAAAAACATAATATCTAAGCCTCGTGTGTGTACGGGCATTAAAACTAGTACTTTAAGGTGAAACTGGAGTTCATGTTTTATGGCACATTAGAATATCTTTAAGAAGGATTTGCTTTTTTACTTGTGTGATTTGTGTCTTATCGAGCAACTCCTAGACATTTGGCATTTCTTGTCAATTTTGTGTCGTTCTAGATGCAGGTGGTGTTTGTTTTTTTAGAGATGTCAAGTCTGAATCTGAATAACACATCTAAATGATAAGAGCCGGTTGAAAAGTCCGAATTTGAATTATATAAGACTAATTGTTTTATAAAAACGTTTGAATGCTTTAATTCGCCAAATGTCTAATGGTTAGTTTAATATACTAATAGCGTGTACATATATCAATTTACTGAGCTATAAATACGTAAAAGTACATTCCCCTGGCTATCTACATTTACCAATGTAAAGTTATTTTAGCAAACAAGAAACAAAAATAAAAAATCAACAATAATTTTATAGTTATCTACAATTCCAATACGTGTTAAATAAACAAATAAAAGGGCTAATTCCATTTGTAGCCCAAAAAAATCTTGGAATGCAATTCTAACCCAAAAAATATTATTTCATAAAACTATCCCAGGGTAACTTGACATCTGGGCAACTAAGGAAGAATTTGACAAGTGTCCTTATTTTAATATTTAAGTACAAAATGTGTAAATTGTGCAACTTGTCCTGTAAGGCAACTTATTTAAGGCAACTGGACTTTTTATTCTTTTTTTTTCAATCTCTTACTTTAAGTTTTAGGCAAATAAGCCAAATTCACACACATATACCATATTAAGAGGGTGTTTGGGATTGCGGTTCAACATAGATTATCTGATTATTACGTTGTGAAATCGCAAATAATCAGATTTTGGTGTTTGGCAAACAAAGTGTTAGAATTGATTATCTGCGTTCTAAAGCCTCCAAAACGTCAGTTTGATACATCAAGTCACTCCCTGCTTTTTGATATCGTGATTTTACTTTTTTCATATTAATTACCATATTGCCTTGTCAATGGGTTTAGGGGTGCCCCCCCCCCTCCCACCCAAGTACATGGGGGGGTCGTTTTGTTTATGTGGTTTTCGAGTCGTTTTTTTCCATTCACTCTCTATACCCCTTTGTTTTTATTTTCTTCTTATATTCCCTTTTAATTCATTATTGTTGTAAAAAATACATTTTGAGTGGCGACATTTACAAGTAGTATTTTTACTGGCCATTTCAAGTATCGATGGTAAGAAAACTATTCTTGACTCATGCAAAGTTAAGATAAAAATAAAAATCATGCATGTTAAATCTATTGATGATATTAAATAATTGTGACAATTAAATTCAATGAGAATACTCAAGATACTTCTACATATAAATATCCTTTTTGGTAATTTTAATAATTAAGACCACAAATAATCTGGTTTGCTAAACACTTAAAAAACTGATTATCTGATTATTGCGATATCAAACAGCATAATAATCCAAAACACCCTATTTTAAAATCTCGTTTTGTAAAGTGTTTATTCTGATTATCCGTTTGCAAAAACAACATAAATCTATTTTTAAATAAGCAATCCCAAACACCCTAAACTATCTTCCCACACTTTTTCCCCAAATTAACAAAATAAATAACTTTTTACCTGTTCTACTTGGCTTTCTCTCAAAAAATTCAACATTCAGGTATATATTCTTGATCGAACATATCCATCCTACAGATCTAATGCATCGCTCTCTCCCCCTCTAAAATATTTGAGGTATATGTTTTTTGATGTGGTTGGGATGTTTTGCATCTCGCAAAAAATATGGTGCTTTGTGAATTTGTTCAGTCCTGATGGGGGTATCATATGGTTTGCGTTTGATGTTCTGAAATGCCAGTAAAACCCAACCTTGTGCGATCTAATTTATTTTATGTTTTAGATGATGTTGTTGTTCGATAGGGTGTTTTGGAGTATATGGTAATTTTAGGGAATAACGGGTTGTTTGTTCGGCTTATATAGCCGGCTTATTTTATGTTGTATAACCCAATAAAAATATATAACTTATTTTTCCTGTGAGTTTTTTTTTCTTCAATAATGTGAATTGTGTGGTTATGTGTGAATCTCTGTGATATTTGATGCATAAGCTATTTATAAGCCTAAATAATTTGTGCCAATCAAGTTTTATTAAGAATAATAGCATAGGGATAGATGAACAGAAACTGAGGAAAAAATACTATGATATTCATTTTGTGTTTATAGCTTACACTGTGATATTCAATTAAATGATGTTTTTGCTTGGATTCTGATGATTTGGTATGAATGTGTTTGTTTATGTTATGAAGATAATTAATCATAAAATGTTGCGCCACAGTGCTAATAATTTTTGTTTAGAAACCATATTTAATCATGGCATGGAAGTCTTACTAAGCTGCAGCCTAACAGTATATTCGGCGAATCGTTAATGAATTTTACACGTGTAAAAGAGGAGACCAAAAAATACTGCTTTTTAGTAAATGGGTATTTCGCACGCGCCATGGTGGATTCGGGCAAGTATGAGACGGGTTGTCTCGCGGCGTGCCAAGCTTGGTAGGCTTGCAGCTATGGCGTACATACTCTAAAAACACACTGAATTTGAAAGTGGTTCCCAGGTTAATGTTGTTCAGGAACATCATCAGTTAATGTGTTGGTTCCTATTAGATATAAATTTAAATACATTTCAAACTTTTTATCCCTTTTCTTAAATATAGGTTTTAAGATGTTGCATGAATTGAAACAAAAGATTGGCGACCTTCGACCAGTTTGACATGTAGATGAAAAAAGGACCTGTTTTTACTTAAATGAATTGCTTCACAGTGTCTAAATTTTAACTTCAAACTTTGAAAACCAAAATTTTATGCCACTTGATGTAGCAAAGAGATATGAACCCAGAATTGTTTGCAAGAGGAAAGTTAAAATCCTATGATATCGATTGTGGAAAATTACAGATCAGATGTATACTTTAAATATATGTACATTTATTTCATTATATTGTTAAGAGAGCGATCATTATTATTCACGATAAACATCCTAAAATGGGAGGTATTCAGTTATTATGTATGCCTTTAAAATCCTTTTATCTCATATGTACAGCAATTGTTCATAAATTACTATTTTCGTTTTGGATGCTGTCGTATATTTGAATCAAACAAGTGACATAAAAGAATGGTTTCTACATTTAACGAAACTTTGTCTCTAGTAGGTTTTATTCCCTTGAAGAATTCGATGAGGGAAAAAGAAGCTGTTGAAAGCGTCTTCATGGACATAATCGTAGGAGAAGGAAGCTTCAGCCAAATACATCACGTGGTTGTACAAGTAGTTATGGGAAAATGAAAAAACACCCGCTTCCAGCTGCATACAAATATAATACTACTTGGTTATTATAGCATGATAAAACGCTTATTTTTAGCCAATTACTGTTACATTGGGTTTACACAGAACAGTTCTTTGACCATGTTCAGATAGGTTCTTTGACCATGCTCGCTCTCATCTATCTTTGCCTACTGTGCCTATAGTTTAGGTATCATTATGTTAATATACGTGTGAATAAAATAAATGATATAAACTTTTCCCATCATTATATTGAATATGAGTACTAACTAACTTTCTTATGACAGGTGGCATTGGCATCTGGTGCGGGGTCTTTCATAGGCTAGAGTTAGCGAGGCTTAGCTAGGAATGTGGCAAATGAATTTATGGACAGTGGATGCCACAAATGAATTTATGGACAATGGATTCCAACAGGGGCTGGAGCTTGAACCAGATGGACTGCACCTACAATTGTTGTCTTACAAGGTTAGTCTTTGTTTTTCAAACAAAGATAATCAAGTATACAGTAGGGTAAGACATTCACTTATCGGTACTTACAGCCATGATGTGTAAATAATTAAGTTTGTCATGATGAATATTTTGTGTAGAGATGAAAAAATAGAGGGGTAGGGTAACGGGTTAAAACAGGTGACTTTAGGTATATGCGTTTGACGAAGTTAACTAGACATGTATATTAACCATTTTTTCATTGATATGTAATAAGAGATTCATTTTGGTATTTGCAAAATAGTTATATTTAGCTTCTGATAGTTATCATTTTTTATGCAATTTCAAATTTTCATATGGATACACCAGGTGACCTTCACCTAATCCCGATTGAGTCCTCCCAACTAAACCATTATTTCATACCAAATCTGTGAAATGATCTTCTTACCATGTTTCACATCATTTTTTAATCGTGAGTGTGGTTTTTGTTATTTTAGTATTCAAGATCGAGAGAACAATGTTATATATGTGATCTGTCACGATGTTGAGTCGGAAGTTTTGTACTTCTTTCAGGGGATTATCGCAACATGGCTCACTCATACCGATCTTGAGCTGACTTTTATAGCGTTAGGCGGCGTTAGCATTACACTCCTGTCAAAGGTCTACTGTATACTATCTCGGTACTATTTTCTTCTCCGTATGTTTATTAAGTTTATAGATGTTGGGTCCGCTCATTTAGTGTCACATGTTCTGATACATCGCGGTATGGACTGTTTTTGTTTCAGGTGGGATCACATTTGTTGTTGTTTCAGAAACTGCAAAAAGGATTAGTAGTAAGTGGAGCGATGCATTCCTCATGGGTACGTGAGTGAATCAACCGGTTCTTCTAGAGATTTTTGAACTAGTCTGTTTGTGTACTTATGGATTTATGTTTTTTGTTTGCTAGAATATGTGTCGGTGACTTAAGGTGGTGGTTGAAATCAAAAACGAAAATGATATGCTTAAATTGCAGGCATACTTTTACACTGCTATCAAAAAATGTAAGTTTGTAGTTGAAGCGAGATTGATAAAATATTGACTACGTGGTTTTTGTTATTTTACTTCATAATGTTGAGATAACAATGCTATATATGTGATCTGTCATGATGCCGAGTCTGAAATTTTATACTTCTTTCAGGGGATTGTCGCAGCAGGGCTCACTCTATACCGAGCTTATTCTACAGACGAGCTGACTTTTCTGGCATTAGGCGGCGTTAGCATTACACTTTTGGCCATACTATATCGGTAAAGGAACATCAGAAGTATAGAATATAGAATGAGTGCGTCTGATCACTTTGTATTAGTAATTTAGAGGATTATAAGGGGTGATGATTGCGGCTTTGTATCAGAGGACGAAATTCAGATTCTTATGGCTGTATGGAAAATGTTTATGATAGTTTAGGTGTGGGATTCACGATCCTGAATCTGAAAAATTATGTGTCTTTATGCTGTTTGTTTGTCATTTTTGGTAATTAGGGGTATGAACTATAAATCACCACCTGTAAAAGTGGTCAAACAAAAAACACCACAAGCCCCTTTTTAACAAAAACATCTTTGTTGATGAATTGGGTGGGATAAAGATACAACAACATCAATAACTCACCCAATCTCGTTGGAACGGGGTCATGAGGAAGTTAAATGTAGACAAATCATATCTCTACTATTAGGATAAACCCAGTAATAAAAAGACTGCTTTAAAGAGACCTTCGACCATTGATATTATGCAATAGCAAAACTGCTTCAAGGATAAACCTCTTATATGTGATAAAGATAATGTTGTCAAAAAAGGGTTTTTGTGTTTTTAGTTTGAAAAAGATGAAGAAATGAGGTTTAAGTTGTAAAATATGCGAAGTGAGTTTTAATAATAATAATAAAATTGAAATTAATGGATGTAGATGACCAAACTTTTATAACCGTTTGTCAATAGATGGATGTAGAAGTGAGTTGTAAAATTTGCATTTATATCTCTAAGGATGTATACTGTCTAACCGTTTGTCAACAGATGGATGTAGATGACCAAACTTTTATAACAAGGATATGGACTGTGAAATTTGGCAAACTATATACATATATTTTAAATTTTGATCTAAAAGTGATTTATGTGATAGTTTAGGCTAGAGAATGGTAATAAAAATAAGCCGTAAAAACGTTTATTTATATTTTACGATCTTTTTATGTTTTGTCGATAACAAACATAAAATCATCTTAAGTAGAAACTAAAATACATATGTTTTAAGCCTATAGTTTTCAAACTCATCATATATATTATACATATCAAAACATACATTTTTAACCAACATTCCACATTTTATATATAAGTCATTTAAGCATAATCTATACTACATATAAAGCAAATTAGTATCGTTTGTGGAAACTAGAAGGGGGGGGGGGGGGTTGAATAGTTTACATGTTCATTTTTGTTTTAAAACTTTGCTTTCAAAATACTTAGATTCGAGTAGTATGTTTAACCAACCAATATTATGAATCAATCAAGTAAATATCTAAACTAATAGTAAATAACAATCACAACAATATAAAGAGATAAGAGAAGGAACAATCAAACCAAGACACAAAGATTTATAGTGGTTTGGCTACGAAGCTCTTCTTCGCCCTACTCCACTCCCCGGGTATCCTACTCGAGATTTTACTATGTCAACAAGCTCCCTTCAGGCGGAGAAAACCGTTTACACGTCGCTTACGTTATTTTCTGACACTAAGCTAAATGTCGAGTCCTAATCTTAGCTAGAACCAATCTACCACTTCACAATCACTATACACTCACAAGATCTACACTATCGGATATACATACAATCCGATTCACACAATTACAATAGAGATTTGATACTTAGAAGAAGAGATGAGAGATCACTAAATAATAATTCGTTTCTTGGCAAATACGAATGTTATTCTCTTGCACTTGAATGAGAAAGGAGAGATGAGAAGAAGAGATTACATCACTTGAAACAAGATCTAAGAATGTTAGTGATCAAGAGATTTAGAGAGAGAAAGAAGATTTTTAGAGAGAAAGTTATCTGAAAATTTCATGCTGAGATGTATGTTTTTTTGCAAGGAATGAAGCAGTATTTATAGGCAGGAAAACCCAACGGTCACTGAGGGCGGTCCCGGCGGTCCCAGCTATATCTGGGGGCCGCCAGGCCTATAAGGAGCCCGCCCAGTAGACTACGCTCCTGTTTTTGTCTTTTTGTGAGGAAGGTTTTATCTGGTATGGAAGCTTTCATTTTGGGGGGGAAACCAGATTCAAATTTTATTATTTAAATAAACTATTTTTTTATTTAAAAATATTTATGTATTTTTATTTTGTAAAAATACTTTTGTGAAAATGTAATAGTTAAGAAAAAATATTTTCTTGATCACTAATCATACTTAATGATTTGTTTGTTCATACCTTAAGTGATTAATTTTAGAAATGGAATTTTACGATTAATAATTTGTAAACGTTTATTTTTATTGTAAACGTTTTTACATTTTGTTATTATCAAAACGTTGAGAGGTCGAAAAATATAAATAACGTTTTTAGACATTATTTGTATTAACACAACTCACCGAGCATCAAACTAACAATACTAAAATCAATCTAATTTATTAACATAGGCGTTTGTCAAAGGTGTTTCTTCCTCACTTAGTAAGTGGGCTCAACTTTTTTTCTTCTTATCAGAGAAGTTCGCAAAATCTTCTCTCTCTTAACTAAAAACCTAATACATGATTATTTCCAATCCACTTTATTTAAAAAGAGTGTCGCTATATCCTTTTATAGTATATTTCTACGTATTCTCCTACACACATAATAATATTTTATGTTTTTTCTTCACTCATTATCTCTCCGCATTCAAACCGTCAATTATGACACTTGTCAGGATCCTATGAGTTGGAGGATTTGTAGGCATATTAAGTAGGAGGAAATATCATTTTCCATTTAAGAAACTAATGTTCTAAAAATCAATTTTTTAATTGACCTGATTTACTAATCGGTTCATCAGGTCATCGGTTCAACCGCTTGAACTGCCGGATAAAATCGGCTCAATACATATGAATATATTTTTTCCTATATTTAATACTACCTCCGTCCCACTTTTATTGGCTTTGTTTGACTTTTTGAAGTCTTTATTTTTCAATTTTGATCTTTAATATTTTTATTTGTGTTATATAATACTTTATGAAAATTATACCTATGAAAATACATTTAAAAACCAATCAATTCATATATTTTGTATCAATTATTATATAACACAATCAAAAATATTAAAGATCAAAACTGAAAAATAAAGACTTTAAAAAGTCAAATGAGGACAATAAAAGTGAAACAGAGTGAGTATATAATGTTGTATGATCCATAATTTATTTTACATTTAATTGAACCTAAAAAATATATTGAGTATTTACTGATAAGCTTTAGTTTTTATATTCTATGTCTATAAGATTATATGAAAGATTTGCAAAAACAATTAACTTATGATTTTAAGTTATAATAGACGACAATATTAGTTGCGGTTTTAAGTAAGTTTAACTATATTTTAAATAACATTAGTCATTGCCATTTAAATTTGTCAATTAAACTTAGAAAGGTTTATGAAAAAAAGTTTATGTTATGATTTTTTTAAGGTCATGACCTAGTCGGGTTTATTAAACCGATCAACTCGAGTCAACGAAAAACCGACTGTTTAATCCGATTCTCAAACAAGCAAAAACCCGATCACATTCGACCTAGTCTTCAAGCTGGTTCACGATTTAACTGGTTCAACTAATCAGGTCAAGCTGGATTTTAAAACAAACACCATATGATTTTAAAACAAACACCATATGGGTCTTCTTTCCCTATATTAACCATTAATTATAAAACATACATTTTGCATTGTACAGTAGAAGCTACAGTGCTTCTACTGTACAATGGGCCTGGGCTCCCACTTTAGGCCGGCCCAAAAAAATTTTTATAAATTTTTGGCACAAAATAAGGGGAAAAAATATTACAAAAGTACCGATTCAAACTTTAAAATAATCGACATAGTCACAAACGTACAACTTTAGATTGCATTAAACAATGTCATTTAAAAAAAACCCATATAGCAAAAAAAAACAAATGTTTAAATACAGTAGAAGTTACAGTGTTTCTACTGTACAATGGTAAATCATTTTAGGCCTGGACTCCCACTTTGGACCGGCCCAATTTTTATTTTTTTTTAATTTTGGCACAAAATAGGGAGAAAAATTATTGCAAAAGTATCGATTCAACTTTAAAATAATCGACATAGTCACAAACGTACAACTTTAGATTGCATTAAACAGTGTCATTTAAAAAAAAAACCATATAGCAAAAAAAAACAAAGTTTAAAATGAGACCGCAACACCATCATCCCAAATAAAAAAACAAACTATTAAACAAGAGACAAAAAAAAATCTGCAAAAAAAAAATTACCGCCACCCGCAACAAACGCGCGGACATAAACTCATATAAGGAAAAAAAACAAATTATTAAACATGATACCGAAAAATAAACCCGCACTATTAAACATGAGACCGAAAAAATAAACCCGCACAAAAAAAACATATAACCAAAGAAAAAAACATTTAAACATGAGGCCCAACACATAAGGTCATATAAGAAAAAAAACAAACTATTAAACATGAGACCGAAAAAATAAACCCACACAAAATAAAAAAAAATAATAATAATAACAATGGCCCGCAACAACGCGCGAAAAATTAACGTCCCGCAGCAACGCGCGGGTAATCCTGCTTGTCTTACACATTTTAGATTTAAAACGACGCCGTTTTTTACCTATGTGCACTATTCATTTTAAGCACTGTAGCACTGCTACAGTGCTACAGTGCTGGGCCAAAAAGAAGCCTAAAAAATTTAGCCCAAAAATTTGGCCCGGTCCAATTAGTTTTTTTTTTCTTTAAAAAAAATTTTTGGCACAAAATAGGAAGGAAAATAATATTACAAAAGTACCGACGCATTGATATAAAAAAATACCCGTGGTAACATTTCCGAATTGACTTAAACAGTGTTATTTTACACCATGAGACCAAAAAATAAATTCGCAAACCTATGTGCACTATTCATTTTAAACATTGTAGCACTGCTACAGTGCTACAGTGCTGGGCCAAAAAGAAGCCCAAAAAATTTAGCCCAAAAAACCCGGTCCAATTAGTTTTTTTTTCTTTAAAAAAAATTGTTGGCACAAAATAGGGAGGAAAAAATGTTACAAAAGTACCGACGCATTGATATAAAAAAATACCCGTGGTAACATTTCTGAATTGACTTATTAAACAGTTCAATTACACCATGAGACCATAAAAATAATTCCGCAAAAAAAATAAAATAAAATTTTAACGGGACGCAACAACGCTAAACCATAAAAAAAACTACTAAACACGATACTAGAATTAAAACGACGGCGTTTTTAACCTACTTTCACTATTCATTTTAAGTTAGCCCAAAAATTTGGGCCGGCCCAATTAGTTTAAAAAAAAAAATTGTCGGCACAAAATAGGGAGGAAAAAAATGTTATAAAAGTACCGAATCATTATAAAAAAAATACCCGCGGTAACATTTCCGAATTGACTTAAACAGTGTCATTTTACACCATGAGACCAAAAAAAAATTTCGCAAAAAAAATAAAAAAAAAAAAAATAAAATTTTAACGCGACGCAACAACGCGTAAGACCATAAAAAAAACTACTAAACACGATACTGAAAAAGTAAACCCGTACTATTAAATATGAGACCGACAAAATAAACTCGCACAAAATTAAAGAAAAAAAAAAGAATTAATGACACGCAACAACGCGCGAAAAATTAACGCCCCGCAGTAACGTGCAAGAAAAAATAAACTTACACTATTAAACATAAAAAAACGTGCGAAATAAAAAATAAAAAAAAATAAATAAATAAAAATAAAAAATTAACGTCCGCAACAACGCGCGAAAAATTAACGCCCGCAACAACGCGCGGGTAATCTTGCTTGTTTTATAACAAAGGGCACATGTAATTTGACCATTCATTTTGAGTGTTGGATGTAGGTACGGAGTGCACACTCGCGTGAATTCAGATAATTTCACTCGGCATGAATAGTGTGAGTCAAATGAGGGTTAAATTAAAATCTAGTTTAAGATTATTTCACTCGGCATTTATTAAACTAGTTTAATCTCAAACGTTGTTGATGTCGTAACCTTTTATTTTCTCGTTTTTCTGATAACGTTTTTTCAAGGATGGTGATTTTGAAATAGAGAACTTGGAAATTACATCGACATCGTCGAAAAAAGGTTGTCATGTGATTAGTGGCATTAATTAGGGGTGTTTGGGATTGCTTATTGAAAATAGATTATGTGTTTTGAAAATGGATAATCAGATAATCAGCGGTTAGAAAACGTGATTTGGAAAAATAGTGTTTGGATTTGATTATGCTGTTTGAAATCGCAATAATCAGATAATCAGATTTTTTAGTGTTTGGCAAATCTAATTGTTTGTTTAGTTAATGGGTAAAATGACTAAAATAGACATATCTTTTATTTGTTAAATAACTTCATTTTGACATATAAAATAAGGTTTTGTATAACTAAACTATATTTTATGCTCAAAATTTTTCGTTAACAGTAAACAAGTTATGTATTTTCAACGATTATACATTTATGTAAATATAATATATAAAACAAACTAAACTTGTTTTACGATAAAGATGCAATCTTTCATAAAAGACATTACCAAAAAACAACAATGCATACATGATACAAAAGACTAAACTAGTTCATCTTGTGCTCATGTAGGTCATTAGATCAGTTGCAATCGCATCTCTTATAGTGTTCATATATAGATCATTACTACGACTTGAACTTGTGTCATCTTGTGTTTGGCTAATGCTATTAGATGTCTCGTTATCAAATTGACCTTTCTTCCTCATATAATTATGGATTGCCATCGACGCTATTACAATGCTGACTTGTGTTTCATAAGAATAATTTACATGCATGTCTTTTAGTAATCCCCATCTTGCTTTTCATACTTCAAACGTTCGTTCAATCACATTTCTTAACGACGCGTGATAGTAGTTAAACGTCTCTTTTTTTCCTTTTGGAGCACGTTGGGCAGAAGTCTGGCCTCGACGAATATCAGGTATATGATAACGAATGTCATTTCCTTTATATGGAGCAAGATACCCTTTAGTATTTGGGTACCCGGCATCAACAACATAATATTTATCTGTTACGAATAATAAAACATATCATGTCTTGACCAATGGCATAACTAAAAATATTTAAGTAAACTTACCACCGGTTGGACGTGAGAAATTTACTTGTGGCCTTCGTAATGCTTCCAAAAAAATTCTCGTGTCATGTGCGGTCCCTTCCCATCCAGCCCATACAGCCATGATATTTTGGGTCGCATATCCTTTTCTACCAATATACTTTGCTTGCTCATGCTCTCGAACCGATGCCCTCACATGTGTCCCATCGATAGCTCCAATTGTAACATCCGAGAATTTTCGAATTTAGATTGACGATGTCAATCCTTGACTTTTTGGGTCTGGCTTGACTTATAAGAACTACACTCATCGGGGTTCGGTTTGTCGCATAGCACTACACGACAAGCTTCTTTTGTCAATAGCGATAGCCATGGTCCTGTTACAGAATGTGTATCAAAAGTAACTGTCACTTAACCTTTAAATCAGAATTCAGTAGGTCACATGGATCTGCGTGTGCAACAAAGTAATGGCGGATTGTCTGAACATGGAACCGCTTCCGCTAGGAATTTTTATCAGTCAGCGCACTCTCCACGTAAGCACATGGTTCTGTTGACTTCTACCTTTTTTTGTTATGCTTTTTCATATACTGAACATTATGTGTTTATATTTTCTTAGAGGCAGTGATCATGACACAACAAGTGCATGTGTGAACATTATAGGTGGTGTAATACATCTGCTTTGAGTGATCGAACATCTAATACAATTGCCACATGTATGTTATCATCAGTACGGATTTAGAATCTCTTTGCGCAGTATGTATGTAAAACTCTACGTTCACTATTTCGTAGTAGCATTAGGAACGTAGTCTAATCTCAACAAACAAACGCAATCTCTTTGCGCGTACTGTGTCCGTAGACCTAATCTTTTGTGGTACTTCTATTAGGTTAATGACCCTTTTCTTTGATCTTTATTATTATAACAACAGGGTAAACTGTGAAACCAAGTAGAAGGGGTCGCCAACAAGATGCTTTTGAAAACAAAAACAACTCTTCCAATGGTTCGTTCTTTTGTTTATTTTGGTGTATTTATTAATTTATTTAAAAAATGGTTACGTATTAGATGTAAGAGAAGCGTAAGTAGAAATTTATAGTATCCCAAACACCCTAGATATGTTATAAGGAAACAGATATGAGTCGTAGATGTGTGGTGTTTCCTAAACACGACCAATCAATTCTATTCATAGTTTCTGATTTGTGAGGGTGGCTCATAAAGGTTGTATTTATGGAAATTGTAGGAATAAGGAACAACCTTTATGTCACACAAGCCAAGGCGGAAACACGAGGTGTAACGTCAATGGGTATCATCACAGACCAATGCGTGTCAATACACAAATTCCTTAAAATCATACTAAAACACAATTAAAAACACATGTTACACGCGATTTTTATATATATATAAATCTTATATCATTTCATTTCATTTTTCCATCTTTTATACATCTTCATCTTCTTCCTCTCTCTCCCCCCATTTTATCCGGCCACCACTCCCCCACCGCCGGCCACTGTAGCGCCGCCGCCGGAAAACTTTTCCGGCGGACATATCCGGTGAACACCAAAAACACTCCTCATTTACCGATCTACCCGATCCCCTACACCACTCTCCTTCACGCACCTTATAACACCAACAACATCACCATCATCATACAACCATATCATCATCATAGCCACCCCACACCACCTCACCCCACTGCCACCACCGAGCACCTATCTAGGGTGCGTTCGTTTTTATCATAAGCACCGGGGGTGCGTTTGTTTATGTTTAACCCACCCACGAGGGTGCGGTTAGTTTGCAAAACCACCATTAGGGTGTTTGTTTGTTTCGACAGCCACCACGACCCACAAGGGTGCGTGGGGTGTCGGGTCAAACCACCAGCCGAGGGCTGCGTTGGGTTTTGGTTGTAAAAACAAGGGTGTTTGGTTTGGTGGTAACACCACCAAAAAGGGTGCGTTTGGCTGTCGGCCACCACCCAAAGGGAGGGGGGTTGCGTCGGGTTTGTTATACCAGCAGCTAGGCTGCGTTTTGGTTGCGAAGTCAGCAGCACGGCTGCGTTTGGTTTATGGTTAACCAAGTAGGGTGCGTGTTGGTTTGTATAACACCCCGAAGGGTGTTTGTTTTGGTGGCTCAGCCGTAGCCCCAACAGTGGGTGTGTTCGGTTGGTATGTAACACGACAAGGGTGCGTCGGGTTTGTGTTGAACCCGAGTAGGTGCGTTTGTTTGGGACAGCCGGGGTGCGTCGAGGTTGTGGATGTGTTTGGTTATGTTTTCAGCCGGTAAAGGGTGCGTTGGTTTTGTGTTCAAAACAGCCGCAGAGGGCGTGTTTGTGTAGGGTTATAACACACAAGGGTGTGTTTGGTTTAGACAGAAACGCACAAGGGTGCGTTTGGCTGTCAAAATAGCCTAAGGGGGCGTTTGGCTTAACAGCCACGCACAAGGGTGCGTTTGGCTGTCCATCAGCCGGGGTGCGTGCGTTTGAGTGCGTTGTCATCAAAATAAAGTGAGTTTAAGTTAACGCGAAAATATATTAAATTGTTTCATTTAATTGATATATATATATATAAGATATGGAACAATATATAAAATTCGCTATCTAAGTAAAATACGATATGAATTTGAAACGCGACTGATAAAATGGCATAAGTGATATTGGATATATCTGAGACGAGAGTTGGACCAAAAATGGACATTTACACCTTTTATACCGAATAATAAATATCAAAAATCGAAACATAAGATTCGGGAATCGAGATGTTGATAAATTATATTTTGATTTACAAAATATAACAAATTATAATTATACGGATGTTTTGATATAAAACGGGACTTTTAACTCTTATTAACGAAGAAACTGAGTCAAAATCAGAATATACACTTTAGTTATAAAATAGGTTATTTTTAATAAATATTAAAAATGACAGATTTATTAATTAAATGATTTGATCACTTTCGAGTCCGTTTCAGCCTTCCGGCGAAAACGAAAGTTGTTCGTAATGTGCATTTTTTAACTTTGCCGCGAGGGCTTATCAGTCTTTAAATATTAGAGATTAAGTTATATTGGCCATAAAATAGTATATATTCAAAATAACTCAGGTTAAGGTTTAAAGAGAAACGCGGCAAGTGTTTTTCCCCTTCTCATTCACATTTATATATACTGCATACATATAAAAATATGTAAGATTTACGAGGTACGAAGTACGCCATCGTGAACGTATTTAATACGGTTTAGTATAATCGATATCACGACATAATTATAGGTCGTGGTCGAGAACTTTGCAGATTCAGATTGTGATTAATTGGATTAATTGATCGTGGTCTTTAATCAAGGTGAGTTCATAGCCTCGCTTTTCAATCTTTTGAATGTTTATATAACCCGCGAGGGGGATACATGCTTGTCTACAAATCCTTATACTTGGTTATCTTATAACAATGTGATTGTTTTTAAAGATTTTGTGATTTAATAGCCCCGATTTTTACTGGTTTTTACATATATTGTGGGGTGAAACATGCTTGTTTTACAAATGCATTTACAGGATTGTATACAAATTGGTATACACACACATACTTATTTGCATATTTTTCCGCTAGGGAATACATTATTGACTTTATTTTTTGTCACAAATGCATACATTACATTTGAAATGATTTCGGATTAGCTAAGGCTGATCGAACTGATAACAATTACATTACTGCCCGGGTGTTCTTGGAGGGGACACCGGTAACGGGGAGTGTACATAATACGCAATAATTTATTTTTTTAATTTTGAAATCCCTGCCCAAATTATGGTACATACAAATCTACGATCACAAGCGTCATGAACATGTAAATCACTTGGAGGGTGAGCGCGAATGTTATGAAATAGATCTATTTCGGATGGTGGATTCCCGTTCGGCGGAGTGTGATTAGCGATCACATTGGTAAACGAACATTAAAGATCTAATTTTGGGATAACAACCCCCGTTCTGGTGAATTAACTACCACCAGTAAACGAACGTTATAACATGTCGGATCATTGTTGGGGAATACAAGGGCCCCCCGACACTAACATGCTTTGTAACATTTTGGTGACATTACATTTGGTCATGCATTCTTATAAAATCTTTGGGATAAATTTGGTACTAATGGTGATATAAATGTGTTATGCTTCTTTATAAACTTTGGATTTTTACATAGTACTGTGATAAACAGTGATTACATTCATATTTAAACTAAACTATGTAACACTACCAACTTTAATGTTGACACTTTAAGCATGTTTCTCAGGTGGATTAGATCTTTGGACTATTTGATGTGCAATTGGAGTCTTTACATTCAAGCTTTTCCATTGTGATCAAATTATGGGTACAAATGTATTGATCAAAATCAGATTTTATTGAATCAACAATTGTTATTTAGATCAAACGACACCTAGAGTCTATTCTTATTGTATCTATTTTGCTGTGTATTACGAAGTAACACCACCATTTGGTATTATTTCCGCTGCGTTGTATGTGATTTTTTGGGGGTGTTACAGATTGGTATCAGAGCAATGGTTATAGAGAACTAAGGATTGCATATTTTAAAACCCTAACTATAAACCGATTTTCACAAATAATTCATCACACAAACTTTCCAAAGTCATCCACACTACTTGCTTATGTGCATACATACGTGCAGCATTGAGATGCTTGCGTGGCAACCACATATATGAAATTATAAATGCTTGCTTTCCTTTCGCGTATATCGTACGATTGTTTTATATAATAGTTAGTATTTAAGATAAATACCAATGTAGCGTTTCTTAAGACATTTTGGTTGACATCAATGTCACAATTATATGTCAGACATTGTGAGTAGCACAATGGTCTCATTTTGTGTTTCATCATTGAAGTTTAAACAATGGTCCTCAAGAATATTATATTCTCATAAACATTAAATAATATCAATACGCGAAAGAGCCGTTATAAATTTAGTTTACATGGAAATTGTGTATGAAACTAAGAATTGCAATCTTGTATATGCGGGACTTGAAATAGGATGATCGATATGGTAATCACTATACTGAAATTGTTTATAGAGATCTTTACCTTATATTACTCTAACCGAGTACTCAATAATTATCATGAACTTATTGATCTCGCCCTGGTCATTTTTTACTTCCCGAGCAAACAAAGACTATTTAAATCACCTTCCAATACCCAGTAGAACACAAGCATTTCGCATGTCAACTAACATGAAGGTTATGAGAGAACGCGTAATCGCACCGGAATTATTAAGTAGATGATTTATAATCTGTTTTTATTTAAAAGATTGGGAACCCTCTTTCAGTTAAAAAAATACATTATAAATCAACCGCGAACCATAAGTTTATCATTTCTTACTACATAATTTGGACGCTTCATTTATGTATATAAGAAATAATAAATGAGTGGGCTAATTATTCCGATAAGACACGAGTATAAACTGAAATCGATAATCATCAGATCCTTTAAAAGTTTTTGGAAAGCACAATAGTGTCTTGCACTCCGCATAAACGTAATGCCTCATTTGGAGCTATCTTATCACGATTCTTAAGTTATTTACTTTATTTGCGATTCAAAATCGTTGCGATTGTAAACTGTCTTAGGAGCTAACAAAGACTCAGTGCAATATCCCGTCACCATTTTTAAAGTATTGACGTTATGGGCGCTACTTTTGGGTCCTGGAGGCGTCCCTGACTGATACCACCCATTAATCCCAAAAAAGTATATGTGCAAACTCCTCCCCTTAAAAAAAACGAGATAAATCACCTATCAACAAACAGAATAGTGGACTAATCCATTTCGGTCCACTATTAAGAAGACCTTAGGTCGCGAATACATCCATACAGGCCAAGAGCTGCAGTTGAGCGTGCTTGAGTGAGTGAGTAGCAACCGGGTATTGGGAGAATGTTAAAATGAAGAAATGGTGGAGTTTTATTTTTTTTGTGTTTTACACCTAGGAATTGTGTTATTGTATGTTTTTCATACTATTTTAAGCCTTTATATAAGGTATAACTAAGTATTAAGAAACTCAGTTAAGTTAACTAGGGTTAAGTTAAAGAAAATATCTAAAAGATATTTAGATAAATATCTATATACAAGTATCTAATAAATATCTTATAAATATCTACTAAATATCTTTGTAAATATCTTGTTAAATTAAAACGCGAGCTATGTAACCAAGGTTTGAGGTAACAAAGAAGACACGGCTCATAAAAAATGATATTTAATGATCATAAGAATAATAGCGAGACATGTCGTAAATATTTACAAATGCTCGAACAATTAACAACGCTCAATCACCGTTTGACGGATCGCGAAAGCAAGCTGGCAAAGCAGACAATATTGTTGGTCTGACGTAATCGGGATGTTCGAGTAAGATCGATACCCTTGTGTTAATATCAATCAAAAAAAACTTGTTACGATATTTATTCTAAGATAACTACCTTGATGGAATTATATATCTGTCAACTCTAAGCCGAAACTTTGGTAATGTTATAAGTGTCAAACATCTAAACATGCTGAATGAAAGTTAACATCGTCTGCTTAGAAAACGGTTTTATCAGAGTTATAAACCTTTTCTCGGTCCACAACAATCGGATAACACAAATTAATCTCGGACGAGGATTTTTTAAGGGGTAGGTACTGTAACAAACCGAAATTTTTCGAATTTGAAATGACGAAGTCCAAACTTTGACTTTTTGGGTCTGCTAGACATAAAAGACGATCATCAAAATCACGGGGTTTTCACGACTCGAGACTCTAAAGCAATTTGATGTGGAATACATTCCTGACAACTTTTTAGTTTTGTTGCCCAGGACCTAGGAAACGAGCCGAAAAGGTAAACAGTACCGCAAACATTATTCGAACAATATACAACGCGGACACACAAAAACAATTAAATTTGTTTTTAGTTATCAGTATTTATTTAATAAAAATATTAAATAAATTATTCATCATTTTTAATTAAAAGCGTTTTTGAAAACGCGACTATTCGAGTTGAAATCCATTTTTATTTCAGACGGAGCGAAACCGGTTCACAAAATGAATAACAGATATTTTATTTAATGTTATAAAATATTTCTGAAATATTATCAAATAAATACTCATTTTTATCAGAAAAATGATTATAAAAACAATGGCGCAAGTTTCGAGATTTGAATCGGTCGTTAAGTCGCTCAAATGAGTCCCGAACCGATATTTATAAAAGTATAATAAAAATGTTACACTTTTAACCCCCAACTATTATAAACTTTTTACTTTCTTTTATATATATATAAATCTTATATCATTTCATTTCATTTTTCCATCTTTTATACATCTTCATCTTCTTCCTCTCTCTCCCCCCATTTTATCCGGCCACCACTCCCCCACCGCCGGCCACTGTAGCGCCGCCGCCGGAAAACTTTTCCGGCGGACATATCCGGTGAACACCAAAAACACTCCTCATTTACCGATCTACCCGATCCCCTACACCACTCTCCTTCACGCACCTTATAACACCAACAACATCACCATCATCATACAACCATATCATCATCATAGCCACCCCACACCACCTCACCCCACTGCCACCACCGAGCACCTATCTAGGGTGCGTTCGTTTTTATCATAAGCACCGGGGGTGCGTTTGTTTATGTTTAACCCACCCACGAGGGTGCGGTTAGTTTGCAACCCACCAAAAAGGGTGTTTGTGCCGGTGGTAAACCACCACCCAAGGGGTGCGTTTGGCAGCCCCTTACAACACGAGGGTGTGTTTGTTCGATGTGGTTCGCAGGTCCGCACCACAAGGTGTGCGTTTGGTTGCAGGTCAGCAGCCGAAAGGCTGCCTAAGGGTGTGTTTGTG